>JAUBOD010000178.1:9081-26476 GCA_032353885.1 Nothura maculosa
CCTTCTCTTTGCTAACCCAAGACCCATTAGCCATGGATAACAAATATTGGCAATCAAAACTCCTATAATGCAGTCTACTGCTCCAAGAGAAAGGAGAGCTCACTATTTACATTTCTGTTTTTAAAAGAAAAGGATTTCTGATGCAGCCATGATGCTAGTGGTGCTTTGCTCTCACATCAATGGGAGAAGAGAGCAGAGAGGGATGCGAGATTCAAACTCAGTGTTTGGATATGGCCATGTCAACACTTCTTTTTTTTGTCTTTTATTTATTTTTTCCTCCTTTCCAGCTGCGTCTCTGGGGAGGAAGGACTCAGTCCCCAGCTCAGACCACAGAGTGGAAGACGCCCGGTATCCACCATGACACACGTGAGTGAAACCTCTCACAAGTTAATCCCATCCCCTCCTGTCGTCTGAGGAGATAACAGCCCTTTCCGCTCACCCAGGCAAAGAAGCCGGAGCTTCAGAAATCCCCACCGGACAGATGAACAGAGGGGCCGGGCTGCTGGGCCCGTGAGTCCCCCCACACAGAGGCGGGAGGTGCTGAGGGCCTGAGGCAACATGGAGGGCCCTGAAGGCCACAGCACCACGCATGGGTATGTTGCTGGCATTCCTGTGCTGTGTGAGTTGCAGTCTGGCCTGCACTTTACATTAAAAAAGTGGAAAAAAAAAGGAAAAGGTCCTTCGTAACATGCGCTGCAAGAATACCAAAAGAAAGGCAGGATAGAAATACCTCTTTCTGATAATGTAGCAAGTCTCTATTTCTCTCCTTTTGGGGTCCTTCATGGGAAGATTTTGCCTCTTACCACGACTTCCTGTGGCCTTATTGAACCTTTCGGAAAGCATTAACTCATGGTCAGGCTGCTTTCTGCCTTGCAAGTTTTCCAGACATCCCAGTTTTTTTCCAGAAGATGTACTAAAGGGGAGTTCAAATCATATTCACTCCATTTTCTCTGATTTGCCAAATATCTGTCAATGGGTTATGATATTTAATGGTGTTTAAAGACTTATTTATCATCAGGAGTGCAGCTACCCAGGAAGATCTAAGCTGTCATTCGGGCAGCCAAGGATGGTACTTGGTCAGAGAACACCTTGTGAGGACTTCTGCGCCCTATGGGATTTGCAAGGGATTGGCAAAATTGATTGAAAGAAAGAAATCATGAAAAATATATGTGCTAGAAAAATATATGTGTCTATGTGCTAGAAAAAAAGAAAATAGTCCATGTATGCATTCATTGCTATTCAGGCATGCCTCACCTGTTTCATGACTACACTTTTAAACTCAGTACTAAGTGTTTTTCAGTGTGCTACTGTGCATTATGCATCATGCTGTAGCATTAACTGTTGCTTTAAAAATAAGGGTCTAGGCTAACCACATGAGTAAAACAGGTTTTAGGGACATTAGAAATAAATCCATCTAAAGATCCATCTTAAGCTGGTACTCAGATAAAATTTCTCTTATCTGTGATGTATGTGCAAGGCCCAAACATCTGCCTATGCAGTTATCCAGACGGTGCACATAAGTAAAAGCACCTGGCAGAGAACATTTGTAAAAACTATTTTTTGAAACTACATTTTTGTAAACACAGCCCATAGGCCCTAATCCATCAAAGGACAAAGTACATTTATAATTCTAAGCATGTGAATAATTGCCATGGTCTCTGCACAGTATTCCTAGGCAATCAGCTGGCTGTGCTTCAGAAATGCATTTAATAATAAAATTTTTACTTGATTTCAGTAGGGCTATACAAACATGCACTTTATGTTAAATTGCTGCCTTAGGTTCTTCACTACAGCTTTTTTGTTGCTAAGATGGGATCCACCATTCTTTCTTCCATGCAAAAAAAATGGGAGTAGTTTAGATGAAATCATCATCCGAAAGCGAAAAAGAAAAATGAAAGTGCTGAAGCTGCAAAATTTGCTCGAGAAGAACTCAGTGTGGAGGAGAGGAAACAATGGCATTAAGCCTGAAGCAGGCAGTACCACTACACTTTGAAAATGAGCCTTCACAGGCCCACTCATCCTAGCTGCTTTTGTCCCGAGGCTTCAAGAAGCTGGTGGCAACAGAGAGCTCTGAGCTTCACGAGGGGGAAGCTTCACAAGCGAGGCTCCTGGCTGGCACAGGCCCGCACTGAGAGTCCCTGCTGTGCTGCTTGCGGGAAGGGGGATATTTAAGTGGTGCACAGTCACAACAGCTCCTTTTTGGAGTGACTACTCTGCCTGGGAGCACAGCCTGTCAGCTGCAGGGCTCTAGGATAACAGAGGCACTGAGAGATGACTTCTTTTCTTTTACACATGTGTATCATCTTGCATCGCACCACAGGTCCGGGCTCAGCAGTCAGACACAAGAGGATAGTTTGCAAGGTCCCTACCGCCAGGCAACGGTTTCTTTAGGCCACAGATGTTGGTTATTGCTTTTCAACACCTCCCTGTAACTTTACACACACTGTCTGGGTTTATTTTAAATCGACATATTACAGCATATAGTTTATAGCTGTCCTCAAACCCACTTCCAGGAAAGGATTCTTACCGTGTCATCCCACACCACCACCATTTCTCCAGAGTGTCTGTTAAGGTCGTTGTGCCAAAACTCAAGCAAGGAAAAAGCATATTTTGAAAGAGCCCATCTTCCCTGTTATTTTTCCTGTAATGGAAACACTGGAAAGGCAGATAGACTCACTGCAAAGCCCTCTTATGCCATATTCTCTCACATCCATCTTAGGGAGAGAGTATAAAATATTTGCTGTAGAAATAAATCTTATTCCAGACACAGAACCTAATCTCCCACCCCATCACCTCTCTCTCGGATTTTTCAACCTAACTGACCTTCATGGCTTTGAGATGCTGCTTTAATGAGATGAAATGGGTATATCCACACTCTTCCTAAAAGCCAAAGGGAAATGCCCCAGCGAGCCTTCCTCTTGCCCACTTGACAACCTCATGCATGGTTTGTAGATCCCATCTCAGCAGTGAGGGTACAAGCCTCCCTAAAGGCACGCTGAGGTGGAGAAATACCTGAGATGTTCTCTGACCCACACTCTACCTCAGAGTAGGTTTCTGCATGCTTCATATATTGGCGTCCAGCTGTACATAAGGTCATGCTTTCCACTTGAGTTCTACATGGACAAGGCATCCTTATCTTGAGATAGTCCTCCAAGTATTGCAGATAAAGATAAATTCAGGGTTGCTGTGTCTCACAATCCTGTCACAAATTGCTATGGTATTTTGATATACTGAGAAAAGCATCAGAATCTGGAGTTAAAAATAAAGATACCTGTATATCTCTATTTTTCCTCAAAAAGAAGCATGGGAAAAGAGAAGAATAAAAAGCTTTCAAATGTGCCATCAACATTCCTGAAATCTTAAAAACACACAGTTTTTAAAAGCAAAAAAAAAAAAAATGCTGATTATTTTTTTACTCTAGTAATTTTAAAGTAAACTGCACGATTTTGTCATCTCTTAGTCATGTTTTTGACTGCTTAGAACAGTCGTGCTTATAGATGAGGTGGATCTGAAGAAAAGAAACACCTGTAAAACAGAAATATGCTGAAAAATAAGACAAGCTGTTTGCTTCTCATTCTTGAAATAGCTCATTCATCAAAGACAACGGTCTAACTTCACTAACATCACTAACTTCACTTTCCAATTAGAAGCAATTCTGCCCACGCCAACACCTATGTTCCTGCAAAAGATTAGACCCCTGAATTCCACTAGGCCTAAACTTAATAGGATGGGGAGGTTCCATCCACTATAAACCGCAAGGATAAAGACCTAAGTGGCAAGGCAGTGCTCCCTGCAGTAACATAGGACATTCGATCTTCGGCTCAGACCAACCATGATCAATGAAACCAGAGAATGGAGATGCTTTGGGCAGCTTGTGCATGCATCAGCCCTAGGATCAGAAGGGGCTTCCCAGCAACATTGGCTCTCCAGCTGTCATATATTCCCAGACTGGCGTGAAGTAACGGCAGGCTGAGCATCTGGTTCTCTACATTCATGCTGGGTTTCCATAGCTCTTTTCCATAAACAGTCTGATCTCTATTTCGATAGTGCACGTGTATTCTTCTCTGAGACTTGTGTTTCCATCTCTGGCTATTCACTCCACCCTTCCCTGCAGCACATCGCAGTCCCTTTCCCTGCCATCTGCTGCAAGGGGCTCATTTGTCAAAAGGACAAGATCTTTAAGGACACAAAGGAAGAAGGCCGTCAACACGGCTTTCGTACTGCTGGCAGCGAGCCAGGTGCTAGCCAGCCATGGAGAACTTTGCAGGGCCGGTTTGTTTAAATGTGTTTTAGAATAAATGTTTGTCAAGGGCACAGTGCCCTCATGTCAATGCAAAGGGGCCCACCCGGTGAGGAAACCAGATATTGGAAAATGCCACTTCTCCCAGGCAAGGGCAGCCACCTGCCTGCTGCGCTGCAGGTGCAGGGGGAGCACACTGAGCCTCACATCGCCCTCAGGCCTGGCTACCCCTGCAAGCAACGACTGTGCCAGCTTGTTGCTGGTGTACGTGACAGCAGCAGAAAGAGGAGAGGCAGAGCGAGGTGGGTGGACAGCAGATGAACACGCTGGAATCCGCTGCAGCTGTCGGATGTGTCGCTGGGGGTCGGTGGAGCTGCTACCAGGGAGCTCTTCACCATCCCACTTCTTCTACAGGCTGCATGGGTTCAAACCATGCTGCACAGCCAAGAGGAACTCAAGCAGTTGCCTCTTACCTCTGCTTTTACCTGCACAAACTCTGCTGAAGTACCTGGAGAACAGATTTGGAGAGAAGTTTGCAGAAAGGCAGGAGGTTAACACTAGTACTAGGGTACTTTGTGATGTTAAAAACCAGAGATATCCTATGCTGAGCACAGAGGCACAAACGGGAGATAACTCACTCAAGTACCTGCTAATTCCAATAAAATGACTAACAACAGTTTCTTCACTGGCACAGCGCACAGGGGAGAGGCAGGACCCAGTATTCCAGCTGCAAAGAGATGGCCTGATCTACTGAGTGGCAGAAGCGAGCACTCACTGCTTCGTGTTTTCTCAGAAGTAGACTCTTTTCCTGTCTCTCTCTCTCTCTCCCAACTCCTCCCATCCCCACTGCCTTCTATCTGTAATGAAACAAGACTCAAGACTCAGAAATGTCTTGAAAGAAGCACATTTTAGAGGAGTACAGTCCTGAGGCTGGCAAACCCTGCCGGGTATTTGCCCTGGATAGGGAAGATTACGTGGAGGAAAGCAACAGACAGGAGCATTAAGAGTCATTGGTGTGTGCTAGCTGGGTGACTTTCCTCTGGCCAAACAGAAGTCAGAAGAACAGTCAGGCCATCGCAAAGCACCACGGCTGGTGTGATACCACACCTCCAAGAAGAGCTATACGTCAGCTTGAATATTCTCTGTATGCCCTTATGTTCCCCTAGATTTAAACTACTTCAGTACCAAAGGGTTCTACACAGAGGCATAAAGGACAAGGAACATTTGGAAATTCAAAAGCCCTAAAAGTGATAGAAATCAGCTTTCCTGTAAACTGGTATAGAGACTCCAGGGCCCACACCCATCCAGGACTTAAACACTTTACATTAATCAGGGGAGAGTAGTGTGCTGCTCCCGACTCTCTCATGGGAAAGGGCTCGTTTTTTCAGACCTTCAGGTTTCTGTAGCTGTTTAATGCTCCCTTGTATATGACTATTTCAAGCCTGGATATCGGATCAATATATTTTGCATTTTGTGGGTAAGCAGAAACACCGTGGCCAATCCCAAAGTGCTGAGTCAGCAGGAGATGGGTGCAGGGAGAAATGAGGGGGGTTATACTCCTGTGTTGGAGTTTGGGGCACCTTGGGCAATGAGGAGGATCTACTGCAATTTTCACAGGAAGAACCAGCTGGAGCTTCAGCCACTGCCCAATGCAGCACCCTGCTTCCCACCTCGGCAGTGACACTGGCACCCCAGCCCTCATCCCAGCATCGATTCCATGGGGTCCTTTCCCCAGTTCCCGCCTGCACTGGGCTTGAGCGCGCCAGGCTCTGCCCGTTCTTTGCCCTCGCTGGCTCTCAAGAACTATTATCCCATCCTTATTGTGGAAGGCTGAATGGAAAGGCTAGGCAGCAGCTCTGAGTCATCAAGACATGATGAAAACAAGCTGGAGAATTTAAAATGCCAGCTGCTGCCTGATGCCAAGTCCAAATTAATCAGGTTCCTTGATCGCCATTGTGATTGCTAACAGAGAAGTATATGTATATTAACTTGGTTTCCTCTCTATTGTCCAATCCGCCCTGGGGCTGTATAATTTACAGGTAATTAAGTTCAGCAAAGATTATTGAAAAACACAAAAGGATGCCAACCTAACTCTCTTTTATTCATCTGCCAATGAAACTATGGTATAATTTACCATTTAGCTTTGGAAATCTCGCTTGTATATTTGCACTAAAGGGAGCTTTAACTAAGCCAAAACCTAAAGGGATCCTCCCTATCCCTTGGAAGGAATTGTATCAGACCAGAAAACAGTCCAGAAAACCAGGAAGGAAAATCGTTTCTGCTGTGTAAAGAGCCTAGGCCTAAGAGCTAAAACTTTTAAGTATTTACAGAGTCTAACTCCCATAAAAATCAAACTGAATAGAATCATTTTTGGTCCATGGAAAATTTACCTAGATCACACATTAGAGAGGTGGAGAAGGAACATTGCTGCTTATGACTCTACTCAGGGTGGCACAAGCTAACCCCTATCTTGACATTCACCTGCAAGAGCAGTTTCCAAAGCTGTCATGGCCTAACTACAGGGTGAGGTTGTTTGAGTACTTGGTGACTTTTCTCTCCATGATACAGGCTTGAGCATGTTCTATATATCTAAGGAGGTCTGTGCCACCAAAGCACAGGGCCTGGTCATAATTTTGCTCCATCTCACAGCCTTGTTGTCTATAGGACTGATGTGCCCAAGCTGATTGGTATGAGGCTGCTAGTGACAGACTGGCTCCAGAAGCCAGATTTTCTGGCTGTCCTCCCTCTTCCCAGACCTTTGGATGATGTCGTCTCTTGTCCCTCATCACTATCTCCCACTAATACTTAACCTTCATTTGCTGTATTGAAACTTATTTCCATTATTCTTCCATTCTCCTCTTTGATTCCTAACAATAACTTATGCCAAAGAGACTTGGATAACCTTTCTTCATCCCAGTAATTGTAAGCCTAGGCTGAAAATTCTGTGGGGAAAAGAAGAAGAAAAAGAAAAAGCAGAGCAAGAAAAGTTTTCCTCTTATCTCCATGAATGTGCTCCTTCATTTTCAAGCTACACAGCAAGATGAAGTTTTATATAATTTTTTAAATGCAGAAAATTTGGTGTCTGAAATGTCATTATATAATAAAAGTAAGTGTAACAATGTAAAGACTAAAGAACTTCATCTGGTACTATTAAAGTCCACTATAAGGAGCAGAGGAAGACTATGAAGCATCCCTATGTATAAGGGAAGTCCATCTTCCCTCCTGCCTCTGACAGTCGCTATTGGCATCTGCCAAGTGACTGGCAGTTCCAGTTCCAAGTCAGTTCCTTGCTGGGTTTGGTATCCACAGTCCAGCCAGGAGAGGCTTGGTGATTTTCAGAGTCAGAGGTCATGTCCATCATGTGCAATAGTTCTTCACAGAACTTTCTTCCACCTTATTTAGTTGTCTTCTTTTGACTTTGATATATCTAGGCTATAAAACATCCTGTGGCAATGAGTTCTGCACTTTAGTTATGAGCTGCATGAAAAAGAACTTCTTTACTGTCAAATTCAGGTGTTTTATGGTGGTTTCATTTTTTTTTAGTCTTTGCATGAGGTACAAAAATTTAAACTAGAAATACACATTACAGATCATTCTTAGCAGCATCAAAGACTTGGCTAACCAAATTAAAATATGATCACATAACATGGCTTAAGGTCTTGACAACTTAAGAAATATTTTCATAGTTATTTTTACAACTCATCTTCCGTTGAATTTGCCTTGTGTTCCTGGCTCGTGTTCCTCCTGAGCAATACCTCACAGAACCATAGCACAGGCTTCCTGCACTGGAGTGAGCCTCATCTTCTGGGGAGTCTCATCCCTTTTAAAGCCTGAACTCTCCCTCCAAAAATCCGTTTCTTGTTCCACCGCACACATACAATTTTAGAATGACACCATTAAAATCTAGGGAGGCAGACCAGATTCTGCTAAGGTCAGAAATTGACCTATATTCCCCAAAGGAACACATCTCATGTTGAAAAAAAGCTCATTATATTTACTCGCACTGCCTGCTGCATCTTGCCAGCGAGTGGCATGAAGCCATCATGAGGTTAGTACCAGCATGGAGTAGCATTTTAAAATGTTCTGAAAATAAGTGACTCAGTACTCAGCTTTCCACCCCTGAGAGACTGGCTGTTTCAAATTAAACTGAATTATAGTAGGGCCCCTAGTCCACATCAGAGGATAAGAGCATGCAAAATTCAATTGGAAAGATGGAGCCACTTTGCATTCCTGTTTATGAACATGCAGACAAATCAGCAACTCAGAAATTAGCAGCTATTAGCTTATTGGCAATTCATGCAGCTTAAAAATAGCCATGGAAATGTGTACCCAGACCACTACACCCCCTCCAAATCAGCTCTTAGTGATTACAGTAACAACAGAGAGCCCAAGTGGTAGATTGGTAGGTGGTAGATTCCTGATGCAGCTCCTGTGCTGAGGCTGGAGATGAAGTATAAAGCTAAAGGTAGAGGACAGAGCAAAAAGCTTCCACAGCGCTAGCCCCAAATATCTAGACCTCATGAGTCAGAATCGTGAGGCTGATGTGGGAATGCTCGTAACAAATTCGGATTTTGGCCTTACAGATTTTGAGTCTTTGTAGTTTGCTCTTTTTGCAGGCACTTTCAAGTCAACAAAAGTTTCCTTAACAAATTTGGGAATCTCCTTCATTGCATACCCCGGGAGCCTTGGGAAAAAAGAAAAACACTTCAAACATGGCCTGATCTAAATGGGGAAGACATGTCACATCACATATCTCGTGCTGTGCACACAGCACCGGGTACAATAGAGCAAGTTGTTTGAAACCCAGCAGCTGGGACCTGGAGAGAGAACAGAGATGGTCTAAAACAGTCTGAAAATTATCTCTCTCTCTTTATGCAACATCAGGAACAATCACCCCTTTGCACTTTATCATCCTCATCTGCTTGTATTTGTCTTCTGCTCAGTGGCTCAATTTTGCTGCCTCTGATTAGCTCACACCTATGTATTTCTAAGCACATGAATAGCCTACCTGGGAGAAAAATGCCTAACCATGAACTTACTTGTTTTTTTTCTGTTTGCCTGTGGTTTTTGATTACCTATGCCAGCACAATATTCAGTAGGAAGAAGTGAAGGGTTTCCTCTCTTCCTCTGTTGTAGGTCCTGAGGCTTATTCATCAGCCTTACTTCAGGAGTAGGGAGAGAAACTGGAAGAGGAGGGAGAGGAAAAAAGCCTCACATATTAACTACTGTTTACCCTGGTTAGGGAACTCATACTCTCCCATGGGTAGGGAATAGCAGCTCTTGCAGACTAAATACATATAGGCTGGAGCATGGAGATGGCTTCCCATTATCTGATGTTCTCTTCTTTTTGGTTTCCTCCTTTGAATGGCCCTTTTTTTTTTCCAGGAACAAAAAAAAAAAGGCAAATTGGTTATGGATGACCCCATTCTAGAAACATTTCTATTTTTCTAACTAAATGATATGGCATTTCCACAGCCTCTGGACAATTGCTTGTTGAATTCACTCCTTTGGACGGCTGAAGCTTTCATAATATTTCAGAGTTGTTCCAATGAGCTATTCCAGACGGACTGAGAAGCAGAGGAGACCACAATCTAAAACCTTCTCTCAGAGATGTGAGCTTCGAGGCCATTTTACTGGGCCAAGTACTGAATCTTGAGCCCTTCACATAGTCCTGTTTTTCAGATTTGAAACATAACTAAGTATAAAAAATTTCTGAGCTTTGAGGGACTATTGGACATATGGAAGTTGCAGCACTGACACAGTGAAAACTTTTAGGGCCGTTTGCAATTTCCTGAGAAGCGTATTCTTGGGGTCCTTCTAGCAGACAAGAGTTGGTCCATTTAATGTGGAACCTTTTCATGCTTGCGAGGTGTCATCTGGATTTTGCTCTGGCGCATTCCTACCCTGGGATGTTACTGGGAAGACTTCCCAGTAGATCTTCCCAGATCTGCAGTCTAGGTGATGAATGGTCCAAGTCACTTCTATAAGAAGTGTCTACACTGTCCAAAGGCAGCTCTATTATATGACCCAGGCAACAAAAGACCCAGCCTTAAAACTTGGTTAATGTTTTGATACTATGGAGGCAAATATTCCTCCCATTTCAGGCACAGCAGCTGCCTATCCCACACCACACTGGCGGCAGGGGTGCCTTGTGGCACAGACTGTGTATTGGTGATACACAAACCTAGATAAACCAAATTAGATTACATTACAGCACAGCAGCTCAGACAAGATAGATGGCAATGAAACAGCTGGCACAACGTCTTCAAGCTCCACAAGTGAAAACTGATTTATGATGATAGCATAGGGAGAAAGTGGAGAATTACACATGTATAAGTGCATGAACAAGCAGCATGTACACAAACAACCATGCTACCAGCTTGCTTGCTTCTGAGTGTTTTAACTTTCTAGCCAAGCAGGGCCTTCTCTCATCCTTTCTCTTTTTTTTACTTTGTGGTTTATCACTGTATATATCTTTTTAAATCTTTTTTCTGTACTTCTTTCTAAATAAAGACACTGAAGGAAAATCCCCTGTTCCCTGGAGGCTTAGATCTGAACTCATTCCATGTCAAAACACTAGTACCAATGAGCAGCACTAACATTCCAGTCCAGCAGATTTTGTGCCCTGAAATACTCCAGAATTACACAGAGCTGGAAGCCTCCAACTTAACAGAGCAAGTGGGAATTTAATCTTCTACAGAAATGTCTGACATGGCAAGATGTCCTTGCCTACTTACAGAAGACTTTATTGTTGATAGTCAGTTCAGAGGTTATGTAGCCACCAAAGTTTGATGGACCACAGGAGGCAAGTTTGAGTCTTTGTGACCAACAGCAGCAGAATAACCACTCTTTGTAACTGAGATGCAGGGATGCCAGGCTCGATGGGGCCTCGTGGGACACTGAGTCCAACAACCATCTCAGACAACCAAGCCCTGTAATGATGGGGATGATAGCACAGATTGGCCAACTTGGATGTTTCAAACTTTCTGGATTTCTGATGGCTGTGAAGAACAAGGCCAATGAATGTGTACGGAACAGTTCTCCATCGCCTGCACAACCTACCCCAGGCACATCATGTATAAGATGGGGCATATGAGTAACAAACTCACTATACATGCAGAATTTAGGTGTACCATCTCCATACAGTAGGTGTAACATGCTAGACATTGCTTAAGGACTAGTCAGTTTATTGAGTTCTGGTAAAATTATTAAGCATTTGGTTTGGAGATTCATACAAGGGTCTCTAAGTCCATATTCAGGTAGGCCTCAAAGACTGTCAAAAAGCTCCTAGGGGAAAGACACCTTCTGAAGAAGAATTTCTCAAATTTCTTTCCTCTCCTTAAGCCTAATCAACAGTATATGAGGATGTATGTATGGGCACAGCAAAGCCAAGCAAGGAGCTGGCACAGAGAATCTACTGCTATTTTCATCTTTTCACCATTCAGTGTAGAAGACAGAAGAGCTCCAGAAGAAAAAGAGCTCCAGTCAGCTAACAAAACTGATTTCACCATTATGTGGTAGGTTCTACTGGGGTAAAGTTTTTTGTTTGTTTTAGAAGAAATGACCTATCTTGTCAAAAACGTCTTTTAAAAACAGGAATGACAGAAGTAGGTCTAGGTCCTCACAATGTTCTTCACTCTGAATCACCTCAAGTAGCCAGTCTCCACAGATGCTTGCCCATCTTTTGTGGCCTACATTTTCCAGAAACATTTTCAGAGGAACATGGGAGCCAATATACTATCCCTGATTGATCTCTCCTAGAAATCTGGGGCCATATCAAAGTGTCTCAAAAGGGAGCAAAGCAGTCCTGAAAATTCAGGCACAGATGAGAGGGAAAAGAATAAATACATGTTCAGTCCTCAAAACACATTAGCTAGAACAAACAGTCTGATTGATAATAAACTCAACCCCAAATCTGTGTGCTATTTTGGGCACCCACAACATGGGTTTTTGCATAGTCTATATGGTTTGATTCTGTCTGCAAGAGATTTAACATGGCTTGCCATTGGCAGCTTCTAATCTTCCAAATACTCATCACAACCATTTGTCTGTCAGGAGCAGGATTCTGTGTCACATTCAGGAACCCTTGTGACAGGCAGAAAATTACACTGCATGACGATGACAATCAGATCATCTTGGGTATTGTCAGTCAGATCCACCACGATTGCCAAGGTCCCATCTGGAGACTTTCATTTGAAACAATGCCCTGCCTTGCTATAATCTGTCCTGCAGTGGGATTTCCCAATGTTTCGCCTGTTCAGCAGACGGGCTTATCTCAACCAGTCTGATTATCAGACAGCACAGTTTAGAACAATAACAAGCCAAAAGTTAACCCAGTTTGACATGTCTTTGGTCACTCACAAGCAACAAGCTTCTTCGAGACAGAGAAGGCATTTACACGAGTTGCCCTTGTTTGGTGAGCATGAAATAGTTTCAGCTCTTTGCCGAAGCCTCAGTGCTGTCAGGAGAGTGGGTTTCATAAAACACATTGAGTCATGAAAGGGGCAAAGATCCCCTTTCAAGTGGAAAAAAACAACTGCTACTAATACAGCCTTTTTTTCCTTTTTTTTTTTTTTCATAGCAGAGCTAACTCTGCTCAATTCACTGCAAAGCTAGATTCCATTGAAAGGATAAACAGGAAGATCCTTAACTCCAGGAATAGGTTGCTCTATAGGAGGTGAAAAGTTAAATGCACCCTGCAGCAATTGTTCAGCTCATAATGATTAAAATTTAGGGCTCAGTAAGATATTACAGAGAATGATTAAAGCAGTGTCTCCTTTAGCCTTCAGTACCTCACTCATCCACCAAAAAAAAAAAAAAAAACCATGGTTACTTGCTTTTTTTATATTTTCATTATTTTAAGATTGCTAACAGTACAGTGATCTGACTCCAATTTCTGACTAGAAAAAGAGCACAGCCATCATCTCCGTTCAGACTGACCTGCCAGTTACACAGTAATGGATCAGTGTGAGCAGAGCAGAGAGGACTGGAGTCACAATGTGCCAGGCAATTAGAGCAACTATCTGCTCAAGACTAAAAGCAGCTCCTCGGACTCGCACTTTTTGCACTAGATGCGCTCATTAGAGCATGTGACAGCAGTAATGCTCACAAAATGGGAAGCTTCATGGTTGCTTGTTATTAAAAAGAAAAGATATTTTTTGTCTTATGAAAAAGCTAGGGAGATTGTTTGTTTGGGTTTTTTTGTTTGCTTTTTTTTTTTTTTAACAGGAAGAGGTGAGCATACGGGTAGTAGATACATCTCTGAGCACATCTCACTGGCCACGTCATGATGCTGATGGTTTTGACTTACTGTGTCTCATTCTTTTACCTCAAAGGGCACTTTGTTAAGTACCTTCCAAAAGCACTTCACATGTAAGATCAAATTCTCTAATCCCTATCCTGTGGGATACCTAGCAGTTTCAAAAGCCTCCAGGAGAGGTTTGTACCTCTAATGAGGAGATGGCCCCTGCAGTAACACAGGTTACAGGTTTTTGGAAAGAAGGACTTCTCTCCCTGTCCTTGCCCATGTTGGGAAACCGATGTCCTTGCTAGTCACCTGCACTTGTCCCAGGCTAGGTCCATATGCCTTTGTTTGCCTCTATAGGCTACAGCCTTGCTCTGTGCAGTCAGGAAGAAACCACCAGCTATCTCTTGATAAAGTAAGTGAGATTTGTGTGTCAGTCTGCTTGGCAGAGGGCAGCCACCTCCTAGCTTTTTGTAAGGCTATAAACTTAATGGACAAGGTTAGATTTATGTACATAGGCAGCACTACAAGAGTTTGAAGTAAAAATATTAGCATAAATATTACAGTTCTCCCGGTGGTGAGTGGCAGTTTTTATACATACACCACCAAAACAGAGGCTTTTGCTCTGGTCACTATTAGCTTTAAATTTTGCCCCTTGCTTTCTACATCATTACCAGAATCACCATATATATATAATTTACTGAGATCCATCCAATCCCACTAATATGAATGGCAATGTATGGGCATGCATCAATTACACAGGACTGGGTAATAATCTCACTATACACAGATTTAAAGTCTTAATTTTCATGATGCTGGTGGCTCTGTTTCAGAAAGAACTTGGTAACTATTAGTAGAGGGCTTCATGCTTTACCTACTTACGTTTTAAGATATAAAAAAGCCTTACAACAATTTGAACAAAATATTCATTATCCTATTGATAAATCTACTAAACACAATGTGTTGTTCTGTCCCCAGTCCAGCTAGGACATCTGTTTTCTTGCCTGTATGGTACTTAATACAATGAATCATTTGCCTCCAGTCATTCTGAGCCCTTTGCATGTTATGCTGCCTAAATCTTAGGAAAATTCCATGCCGCCTCCTCCAGATAGTCCAGCCACGCCACTCTTCGTGTTCCCAAAACTGCAGAAATGAGGTTTGCCTACCTCTTTATTCCACAGCATAAAGCTCCAAAGATCTATAGTTTACAAAACCTGCCTTTCTGTCTACATAAATTCTACTTTCTCAGACAACATACCTTCTTTCTTCTCCCTCTATGCAGCATATTTCAAAAGGCATTTATGAAGCTTTCCTGGTCTCCACAGCTGCACCAACATTAACAAATAAAACCGCTTGTCCTTTGGTCAGCATACACACTTCCCTGCAAAACAGAGAAGCCTGATTCAGACCATCTCCAGGAACAGCCCTGAGCCAGGCTATAGTCTGGGGCACATGATGGTTTTTCCCAAATTGCTAACTGCAGCAGGGGCACACTGTCATTTAAAGAATGCATTAGGCATCTAAAGCTAACTAGGAAACTAGTTACCATGCTTAATTACTCCAACAAAAACAGTACTCCAACTTGATTTCTAATCATTTTTTAAAAATATTTTTAAAAATGGAGCAGAAGACACACATTTTACTGAGAACAGGAAAGAAGGACGCAGTGCCTTGAGCTGGGATTTGTAAGCAGGAGTCAGGGCTGAATTGGCTTGTAGAGCTTCAATCAATTCCTCCCTCCCCTATAAGGTAGATATGCTAAGAACAACTTTGTGCTGTAATGAAGATTAGGAGAGGCTAGTCAGGGGGTTTTGCTGCAGCACTTTCCCTAGCTCACTAAAGAGGTAATATTATTTTTTCTTCCAGTTCTTAACTCTAAGCTCTTGGGAAGTTCCCAGCTGCGTGTTAGGCTGATTGTGGAGCACAATGCTGTTTATAATTGGTGGCATTAAGCACTAATGCAGAACTGATGCAAGTGTTAGCACGTTGCTTAGGCAGACTTTCTGCATCAGCCAGCCTTTGTTTGTTCTGTAAAGTAAGCCTTTAGGCCTGTTGCATGTGCCTGTAGGTCTGAGCAGGCCTAAGGTCTGCAAAAGAAGCAGGGAAAAGCAGGTCTTTCATGGGCTTGTTACTGCTTTTTCTTCCTTGCAGGTATTTAAGTTGTAGTTCTGAAGAAAATGCCAAATATCTGATACCAACACAAACCAGCAAATCTGCCAGTTTTGAGGCTTTTCTCAAGATTCGGAGAGCATTAAATTCAGTAAATAGTGGAAAATAGCTCAATATCTTTAATGGTATGAAAGCATGGAGTACCATCAAACAAAGGGGAAAAATGGCTGAACAATTTCATAGTCCTCTCAAAAATAGTTTGATCTTTAACCAAAATTTCTCTTTCATTTCAGAAAAGTGAGCTTTTTTCCTATCACGAGCAAAACAAAGTTCACATAACTGTGCTTTAGACAGTTCAGTGGCAATAGTTTGATTTTTAAATGTAGTCTAAATAAAAGTGAATAGTCACTGCAGTCAGTCCATCAACAGTCATTTCTGATCTATTGATAGTAAGATTAAAAAGTCTATATTAGAAGAAGGATAAGAAAGAATAAGCTGTTTTCCTAGAGACAAATTCTTTTCTTTTCAGCTTGTATAGACTGAAGGGACATATAAAGTTGAAAAAATTTTGCCAGGTCTCTTGACAGTCTTTGCCTGCTAAGAAAACTTTGGCTTGCAGGAGGTTGCATAAGTACTGTGTTGCGTGAGGCAAGCACTCCATTATTTATTAAATAGCAAAGTAAACAATCACAAAAAGCCACTATGAATGGTCAGGAAAAAAAAAAGATTTTTGCCTTTGGGCAGAACAGGCCTCCCATATGCACCTTTGCTTTGACAGCTTTTTTTTTTTCTTTCCAAAATATTATTGCATTTTTAAAGTGTGATGGTCCTTGCTGGCTTTCAGCTGTAGCAGGACATTTTTTTTCCCCTTCTACCAATTAAATTTCATAGAAAACACATGTATGTCTTGATCTTAAATGGAAGACATTCTAAACGCACAGATAATTCCTTGCTTGCCTAGTTTCTTTCCTTCGAGTTATTGCTCAGCCGTTAACCTGCTTTAGTATTTTCTAGAAACACGATGGAAAAGTTCAACTCACTTTTGATTTTCTCTTATTTCCCAGAAAAGACACAAAACCTGTCCCACAGCTGAGGGCCTCCTAGGCCCTGACTGCTCTGCCAAGAGGCTCAGAAACCACATCAAGAAGGAAATGTGCCCTCAAAGAAATGTTTGCTGCAGAGCTGAACTGCTTCATGGCCTTATAAAATGGGGTTGTTGTATTAGTAAGGCTAGAGTTGATTTACTGCCTTTGTGTGGGCCTGGGGAAGAGCACTAGAAGTAACCCAGGGCTGCTCCATGCTGTCAGCCATGCTAGGCCTTGAGCTGCTCTGGAGGTGTGGGAAGGAGCTGGGCTTGGCCTCAACAGCTTAACCCTGAGAACAGCTGGCAAAAGCCACGCTGGCAAAACCAACAAAACTGCTAATTTATATGTGAGAGTATTAAACTGGCCCACCTTTGCTAAGAAAGTGCAGCCACAGGAGTCCCGGCCTTTTGTTTCCCTCCAACTTTCAGCGTTCCCCACCAGGCCTTCCCCGCACTGGCACCTTGTCCGGTATCACGGAATTTACTTTCTTGTTCTGTCCTTGGCAAAGCTGGCCACAAACCTTTGGTGTGCTCAATCACGCGGCAAAGCCAGACTGTGCTCACCACAATGCACTTGCCGCGCCGAGGTTTAAATAATAGGGCTATAGAAACATGATAAAGGAGGGAAAGAGGAAATTGCGATAGTCAAGCTGGGAAGTAAATCAGGTATTAAGAAGGATTTCACGAGGGGAAAGGTCAGAGTATTGGCAGATCATGG
>JAUBOD010000178.1:26576-37824 GCA_032353885.1 Nothura maculosa
ATAGTCAAGCTGGGAAGTAAATCAGGTATTAAGAAGGATTTCACGAGGGGAAAGGTCAGAGTATTGGCAGATCATGGCATCATTCCAGGCAGAGCAGCTGGCAGATTTACAGGCAGGGAAGATGGATACCAGCATCCTGCCACTGCCATTGCCCACCAGACGATGTGTTGGGGAAGCAAAATGAAGAGCCACATAGTGCATCTCCATCGCACCAGTGCCCTGGATGGGGCAGGCGACTGTTTCCTGACGGCTGGGTGAAGAGCTGACAACCTAAAACACCAGGTTTATTATCTCGATCTCTGTGTATGTATAGCAGGAAGCATTAGCAGCTGTAAAACTACCCAGACAAGTTTAAAATACAGTCATAATGTTTTCTTCTTTGACTGCATCTAGTAGTGAATGCTAGAGGGGAGTTCTGTGAAGAGGTTCACTCTTGTTTTTGTTTTTATAATTTAAAAATCTGTTTTTGTGAGATAATTTGGTCCATAGACACTTTCCAGTATGCAATATAATGACACTTGTCATTACTTACTTGTAGGACCCCAGTGTGTTAGCACTGGTCATTCCCAGAACAAAAAGGTGGTACCTATTTCTCTAAACTGACAAACACTACGAGTAAACCTCCTTCTACTTTTCCTTTTAAAGCTATGTATCCTTGTTTCTCCATCTTTAATCCTGCATCAATGATGATCTCCCTTGCTAGGAAAAGGGAACACCACAGAGATGCTCAGAGATGAGAATGAAGAAAGTGTCCCAAGGGTCTTCAGAAAGAACACGCTTGTTCAGATCTTCTTCAGAAAGACCAGACCAAACCCCTTACACTGACTATGTTTTTGTATTCCTATACTGACCACAGTCATTGCAGTGAGTCATATTTCACTTAAATCCTTTTTTTCTCTAATTTACTAAGCTGCTCTATTTTATTTCATGCTTACAGATACCAGGCATTTGTTCTATCGTGTCTCCCAAACCTTCTTGCAGCAGATCCTCTGCCTGTATACCTACAAGAAGTGCTTCTATTATTTGGCAAGCATCCACTCATGTGTTTGTTCTCTGTTTAGCACAGCAGAGAGAAATGGGGGAGATAGTCATAGCTGAGATTTGACAGTACTATTTTCTGATGCCTGCAGGGAGCTGCACTGCCCTTAGAAGTCGGATAGCAAAAGCTGAATAACTCTGCATCTAGTCTTCAATGGTAGTGAATACCAGTGTAAGCAGAAGTTATGATGTCAGGGAAGTAATCTGACTTACCATTTCCTATTTAGATTTTTTTTATCTGCTTTGACATTTTCCAAAGCTTATGTTTCTGGGCAGTTTCATATAGAAGCAAAAGCCTGGAAAAGCCTTCTGTCCCACAGACTTTGGTCCTCTGCTATCAGAGGAAACCACATCATTTAAATTCTTTCATAAACCAAAGAGTAATTTAGATTTTGCCTCTTTATTCCGAAATTCCAGATTAACATAGCTTTGGAAGCTGGAAATTAAGCAAGGAAAAAATGTTATAATTTAGTGCTTTTACGTCTCAAAGCAACACATGGCTACCAGCAAGCTTCCCTGCATTACCAGTTTGAATTCTGCCAGCTCAATAGATTATAGTTAGGCAATTAGCTCAAATGCTTGACCTCAACTCAGGATGTTGTAGATTGATTCTGCTGGGAGAAGAAGTAGCATAGTCCTATTTTTCTTAGCAAGCAAACTGACAGATGTCCTGTTTCTGCAAGTACAGTAGGTTGCTTTTCTACTCACACTTCTAAGCCTCTCACCAACCAAAATGGCTCAGAAAAACTCACTGCTGCTTGGCCTTCTCACTTGCACCTGTACTTCATCTGATACCTCCTTCTTTATTTTTTTTGGTAGTGCTGATCAATTGTCATTTAACTAAGGGAGATTGAACTGTTCTCATTTAATCCTTAGATAAGATAGCTACTAGTGCCAGTGAAGTACATGATTGCTCACAGACATAAGACATACTAGAAGATTCACCAACTCAGTGTAAAAATGTTAAATAGGACAAGCCTCACAGAAACCCTTTTGTCATCCTTCAGTCAACATATTTCAGCACAAACAATGCCAAAGCCCTGAAATCTTTTCTTTTTCTACTGCTTATCCAGATACTAATTGACAAAAGATTTTGCCCTTTTCCCATGGTTAGTTATTTGCTTTAATGTATTCCTTATTGAGAGCCATATCAAAAGTTTTTTGAAAAGCTGAGCAAATGGTAATGCTTTTCATCTTCTCCTCTAGTGAATCCTAACAGCTTTCTGCTTTGTAGGAGCAGTATTGATTTGGCAGCATATGTAGGCCTGCTTTGAACCACTGCAAAAAGTGCAAAGCATGGGAAATTTGGGCAATTTGTCTGTAGATACACTAGCCCGGCCTGTGTGGGAGGTCAGGTTCCTTGCAATACCCCACTCCTGCATGGACACACACGTTCTCTCTCATCAGAAAAAAAAAAGAAAAAATAAAAGAAAACCACTCTGAATTTTATTCTCCTTTATTGTGAAGTAGCCTGGCAGGTTACTGACAGAATAAAAAGTCTTTAAAATAATTTACACCATTTTAGTGTGCTACTGCAGAGACACTGTGCATGTAAGAATTTATATTTCTTACTTTTGAAATATCATCATCTATATTTCATTTTTTTCCTATGGTTGTTAAATGAGTAATATCTTGTCCCAGTGGAAGCCTTCACAGAGGATCCAGAGGATCTCTACCACCCACTGCATTTTTCAAGTAGCTCTCTTATGTACCAGCTGGTATCAGTCATCTGATCTCCTGTAAAAGAGCCTTGAAAGATGACTTTCCATATCATCTTCCTCAGTTCACCACGATACATCTTCGTTCTCCCTTTGCCACACTTCTTAAATGGTCATCTTGGCAGGGACCAGTGACACATACTGC
Source organism: Nothura maculosa (assembly GCA_032353885.1). Lineage (NCBI taxonomy): Eukaryota > Metazoa > Chordata > Aves > Tinamiformes > Tinamidae > Nothura > Nothura maculosa. Next base: position 29,478 of record JAUBOD010000178.1, read on the forward strand.
CTTTTGCTTCTGAGAGACTGAAATAATTTGTAGCTATTATTTACCCTAATATCTTTGGCACTGTAACACTCATATCATTTACCCTTTCAGTTTCATCTTTATGCCTAATGTGGCAATTTCTGCATCATTCCAAGGTATTTCGTGTGCTTGCATGGGTATTTCTTTTTATATACAAAGGAGATTGGCAGGAGATTTGATTGATTGGGGTGTGGTGGGAGGTCAAGTCTTAATAAAAATCTTTGGGTTTCCGCTTGATCATGTAACTTTTGCTCTTTTTACATCACCCTTATTGCAGATGGCAGCTGTGAGGGAAAAGGAAACCACATAAAAAGTGAAAGGTGATGCCAGTATTGCTGGGGCTCATGAGCAAAGCCACGATCCGACATCAAGAGAAACTTTACAGTGTTGAGTTCTGGAGGTGAAAGAGAGTAAAGGTAGGTAAGTTGGTGCACCCACACACTTTGCTGTCTCACAAAGGGAGCCCACCTTTCCATGGGAGCTGGAGACTCGGGTCCTACTTGGCCTTGGACAGCTGTGGCTACTCCAATCCGCTGCAGCTCCACAAGGTTCTTTGGAAGCAGCTGGGAAAGAGAGCTAAAATTAGTCTAACCTTTGTCTTGTACATAAGGACAGAACTTCAGGACAAGAGATCCTTGTCCTGACAAACAAAACACAACACAGGTGGTGGTCGTATGTCATGGCAAGTGAAAGAAACCCAAGTATATGCTACGGCTGCGTTGTGACAATGGATCAGTTACAGGCAAGCAAAAAACACCCCGAGAGAAATGTTGGGGATTTTATGATGGAAAGGGAAGGCAAAGAGCAGATTTATTCTAAAGAAAAAAATAAAAACACTCTGCAGATGTTTTCAAAGAGAAATGCCCAAATAGCTCACCTGGAAAAACAGAACCCATAAGACCTTGTAGGCAATAAGAGGCCAAAGAGAAGTTGGATGACTGAAAGTTGAAATGGGAAAGAAAAGAAAAGCAGAGAGATCTATTTTAAAATGTACTTCTCACATTCCCAGTACAGAGTGAGATGCTGCTAGGGTGCCAGCTGTAGGATACAGGGGCTGGTGCTCAGGCAGAAGCATCATGTGAATTAAAGCAATTGAAAACCAACAAATCATGGGGACCAGAGAAGGAATTAACCCTGATTATTAGAGGAGACTGGAAACTAAATGTCAAAGCCAAGGGCACAGAGGCACAGAGCTTCATTCAAGGCTGGAAATTTTCCCACTGACTGTAAAAGCAAAGAAAATATGGTGCAATCCCAGGCTTCCAAATGGAGAACAGGGTTAATCCACTAGAAAAAGGTACATAAATATCCAAAATCATGAAAAGGATAAATCAGATTTCTCCTTCCCAATCAGAATGGATCATAAAGGATATAGAATTAAAAACTGAAGCTTTATATGGCCTATTTTGGATGTATGGTATATGGAGCAATTTTTTTTTTTTTTTTGCTGGCTTCTACCAACTTTAATGTGATAATCATTTAGTGAAATTGAAATTTGTTGCAAAGAAACTCTAACTCTTTTATCTGGTCTATTAGAGTATCCTGTTATAACGTGGTAGCTGCCGTTCTTAGTGCTTCTGATCCTGTCCGCTGGCATCGTCGCTGTGTTCTACAGGAGATATCTGTTACTGGCAGGGTCCCTGTGCTTCTGTCGCGTCTCCTTGTGGCCTCTTCACTGAACACAGATTGTAATACAAGGCAATGAATCAGCAGCACAAGAAACAGTCTGATGTCCAAGGAGAGAGAAAGAAAACGTGCAGAGAAGGCTTTTAGTCCTAAGGCAGCTGTTATCTTAGTTTATATAACAGCTTGAGGGAGAAGTAAAGAGCAAATTAAAGATGGTTCATTTTTCCTAGAGTCAAAAAAGAAAGAGGAAAAACTGACAAATGGGCCAACTCCTTAATAGCTAGACTGTGCACACCCTCACGTGTGCTCACCCACAGACACGCACAAACGGAGTTTTATGTGCAGTGTAATGGGATGCCTTTGCCAGTGAACTGAGAGTGGAAATTAATTTGCTTTGATGGCAAAGCTGCAAGTATACTAAGAACAAAACTGAATAGAGACAAGAAATCAGGCCATTGTCATAAAATGTTGGCCTGTGTTATTACTTGGGTAGAAGATCACCAAAATAAAAGCAAGTTGTTCCAGAAAATAGTTTTGGTGATTTAGTATATAGTATACTTCCAAGTCGATACTGAAATCATGCTCCCACAGATGATTAGGAAGAGCTATGCTGTTAGAGACTCTCTAAAAGTAAGTGCTCTTTAAAAGGTCCCACAGCACCTTGCACAAGAGTAGGTGATATTAATCAAGGTGCCCAGAACAAAATCCATATCTTGGTTATTATATTCAGAAGACGTTTAGAATTCCCTGTAGTTTCTATCATCTTTATTTTCTTTCCTGAATTACTGAGTTCTGTTGCTGCGCTCTGTTCTTCACTTTCTTAGAGTTCACACTGGAAGTGGCTGAATTCATTAGTGAAAAAAGGTACATCAAACACTCGTGCATTCAGAATACTTACACAGATATTCCTTATACAGATATTCCAGATGACACTTTTATTCCATGGACTTGTATTGCACAGTCATGTCAACTAGAAAATCTACTTTTCAAACTTTGGCAAGTTTATGAAAATCGTTGTTGTTGTTCTTAGTCTGCATTCATCTTCCTGCAAGGTCTTAGCTCCTAACTCAGCAAAGCACTTCAAGCAGGTTAATGATTGCACTGGTTTCAACCAACTAGTAAAATTAGGAAAGTATTTCATTAATTGGCTGCATCAGCACTTTATTTGTCTGCATTCCAACTAAGTATGCTTCAGAGGAGCCACTGGACTCTTTAAATGATTCATGTCAGTCTGAGTAAAGGCTGGAAACTGTCTATATCCCATTTATTCATTAGACAACTTGTAAAAACTTCCAGCCTCAGCATAGCCAGGCCATGGTTTGACTGTACCAAAGCCAATATTTTGTTCCATCATTCAAGTTCCAGAGCACCTGGATATTCTCTCCTGATTTGTAATACTGTCTGTATAATAATTAATTTCAAATACAGAGGATGAAAGCTCAGTTTGTCTTCAGCTGGGCATCTATGTGCAGGTTCCATTTGTCAAACTGTTACTTGTGAAAGTGGTGTATTGGCTATGAAAATCCTGTTTAAACAAACCTTACATTTCTGATGTTTCATTACCTCAGACTCTCTTTAATTTCATGTCAAAGGGCAATAATAAGGAAGTATGTGCGAGTTAGTAAGAAAAGCTGGCATTGATAGCAGGAAGACAGAACCAACAATAGAGGTGAAAGTAGTTACAATTGCATCAGATTAAGAGAGTAGCTTAGAAGGCAACCGTGTTTTATAGTTCTTTGGAGACTCCTTATTGCCTAACAATTTTACCTATTCAGCCCAGAGTACTCACTTCTGCAATGTCAATGCTGGTTGCCTTAATTGTCTACCTTGTAAGTGTTCAAACACGCCTCTCCATGCTTTCACCTCTGCCACATTTAATCTTGGCAGGAACTCTCCATAAATATTTCCAAAGGTCTCTAACTCTTTTCTTTCAAACTTTCACTGATATTATGCTTTGCAATGTTTAAAAACAAGACTGAACATACTGGCCCCTGCTTTACAGCTGCCACAGCCTTGCAGGCTGACCAGTCTTGTTATATCCTCCTGGCCCCTCACTATCTGTCTAGCCATATTCTGGAGGTTTTGCTCTTTACAGTCTAGCTGAGGATTTATCTGTGTTTGGAGAGCACATAGAGCAATGCAGTCCTGTTCTGTGACTAGACTTTGGTTGCTCATGTAGCATCTGTGCTTTTAATAGTAATAGTAGTTGCTAGTAATAGTAATCACAAATTCAGACAGTTCTTTTGACTAGAGACTATTTATCTAGGGTGAGGATTATCTGTGTTGTGAATGCAGAGACTGCAACAGATACATTGCAGGTCATCAACAGGGGTGCAAACCTCTTAAAAAAGCCGTTTCCAAAGCAGTGCACTAACTTCTGTGTATGTCCAGCCCATGCTAATAAACCCCTTTTGACTATATGTCAAGCTAGGACAGATGTCCCTGCATCACTGGGCCCCAGATTCACAAGGCTCTTCATGAAATCAGCCCGTGTGTACATGGGCCTGTCCTGCATCGGACATGAAGAGCTGGGCTGCCTTTGGGCAGTGCTCACTGGCCACTCGTCCTCTAGCAGGATGCGTAACCTCCAGCCTACATGTTGCAAGGACCAAAGACCTTCTCTGAACACCTCAGTGTTTGAATTTTGACACCAGGTTGGCAAGTTTTGCCAACTCTTCTTAAAATGCTCTGAAATATTTGTCCTTCTTTCCATCCCACCTTCTTTTTCATTTGCCAGAGGGTAACCGCTCTCCTCCTGTTACTGCCACCTGGTTCAGGAGAAAGGGGACACAATTCCCTCCACCGGTGACATGAAGGTCTTGCCTGCGAATTATGTGGTAATCTATATTCCTGGTATGCTGCTGCCTTGGTTTCTGGACACAGTATCGCTAACATAGGCTTCCAAAACTCTGAGGCCGGCCACTGCTGGGCCTGGTTTCAGCAGCATGAGATGGTTGAATGGTTTCCAGAAATCCCCCCTGGATGTGTAATCACTCCAAGGAATGCTGGACAAGTCACGCTCGCCGTGAGCGCGGTCACACTCCTGTGCCTGGTGGGCTCACTGCAAATTCAGTCACTGCATCCACTGGTCTCCATTGCCTCCGGGCCTGGCAGTGCCACAAAAATGGTTTCTTTCTCAGAAAGCGGCATTGTAGCTAAACTCTGAAACAATCAGGAGTTCTCAAGCATGGAGAGTTGCGTGGAGAGTGGGGACTCACAGGTTGAGTTTGGAGCTGGTCACAATTCAGGTGCTGACTTTCTTCCAGCCATGGAGCGGTGGCGATCGGCTTCGCTGTCGGGATCCAAAGGCTCCGGGTATGCGGCTAAAGAGAGAAATAGAAAGCAATGTTTGGCTACCCACCAAATTAAGAGCAGTAACAACAACAAAATTACCATCCGTAAAGCAATCATTTCATGGCCCTGAAGCAGTAACCATGTTGCTGTTGTTAAAAAGAAGATATAAATGGAAAATCAATTCCAGATATATCACAAAAGGAAATTAAGTGTATTCCTTAGCTATAATGACTTATGAGGTCACCGTGACTTATGCCACGTTCTCAGTTTTTGTCTTCCTTGAAGAGACATTTTATTTTAAAAGTGACTAATGAGCAGAATTTTTTGTTATTATGACTATGTGTTTTTTCTCTGCTAACAATGTTTGAGTCACACAGAATAAAATGAATCTTTATTCTCTTGTCCTTGAACTACAAGACTGCTAGTGTCCCCCATTGTGTTAATAAATATATATATAGAGAGAGAGAGAAGGGGGGCTTTTACTTCTCTAATCACTTCTCACCGCTGCTAGAAATAGCTCAGCAAGGACTACCCAGGCACAATACATTCATCAAAGTTGTTTTGCATTAGGCCAAGCAGAGGTCAGGCACCACAGAAGATCAGATTTTTTGTTTTTGACTATTCAGAGTGAAATTCTCCTTGATATGATTACGATCTTTAAAAATTGCTATTGCTTTTCTGTTTGGAAAAAGAGGACAGCTAGAAGTCTTCATCCTGCCTACAACAACAAAAAGTGAGAGGGAGACATGACGTAACCAACAGCTTAAAGTAAATTGCAATAGATACACAAATTAGGATAATGATTACACATGCCACATACACACGTATAACTCATTCTCGACAAGTTAAGTAATTGATTACATGCACAAATCAGGTGAATGATTACCGCAGAGATTTTCATCTCCCGTAAATCTAAACGTCTGTGCAGTTGCAGCAGGACGCCTGCTTGTTTGGACACTTGCTGCCAGGTCCTCTGCTGCCCTGGGGAACCGAGGCACGAGGCGGCGAGGGCTGCGCTCCAGGCAGTCTCAGAGAGACCAGCACAGCAGGGACCGTGCAGGGCGACCAGCCCCCTGTCCTTGGCCAGCCTTAGTCTCTGTTAGGTAGGGAAAAGCAGCAGTTTCTGCTTGCCGTGTGCCAGAGGAGAGAAGTTGGACAGAGACACGTTGCATGTTTTTCCATCTTCCTCCCTCATCCCCACGGTGGTGGGAAGCAGTCCTGGAAAGCTGGAGCACTGTGCAAGGAGCAGCAGCCATGCAGAAACCACTGAAACGAGTGATTCCCAAAAATGACTGTTCTGGAAATGATATTTGCATGGTACAGTGGGAAAAGTCTTCTTTCGCAACAGAAGTGGTTTCTGTCTCCACTTGACTTAATCACTGCCTCATCACACTAGTATTTATTAGGGTTTTTGGCCATCAGGGGCACAACGCTCTCTGATTTCTGTTCATCTGTCAGGATCATTTTTCTGCCATTTTCATTGGCTACAGCATTTTGGGAAGATCTTTAAAAACTATCACGTTGACAAAGTTAAACTGCTGGAGGCAGGACGTCAACAAGAGCCTGCTCTTGCCAGCTACCTGTTGGGAAGCATTTTGCTTTCCGTGCTGTGCAAGGCACTGCAGCAGCACGAGGAGAGCAGAGCTCTGCCCCATCTGCGTTAGGGGCAGGAGGGAGCAGCAGCTGCCTTCTCACAGAGACATTAGGGCCAATGCAATAGCCACAAAGCACATTTCCAAACGCGAAGCACATCTAATCCCCTTGCAATTATAGTTCCCTGTTAAGCCATCAAGCATGCAGAATCTAAGCCATGGGAAAATTCAGTGGGGAGCTCAGAGGACAGTTGGGAAGGCAGTGAAAGAGGCTGGTAAGGTTACTTTCCCTAAGAAGCGGCAGGAATAACCAGCCCGTGGTGCTGTGCCCTGTCCACACCACACCTGCACGTGGCCTCCTGCCCCATAGCTCCGTACCCCTGTGCTGGTGGGGACCAGGACAGGGAAATGACCATGCTGGGAGCTTTGCTTCTCAGCCCGGCTGCCCTTGAGAGCTGTCAGCTCTCAAGGGAGCCCAAGGCATCCAGGCAACGAATGCAGCTCTCGCCCAGGGCCCAGCAGCTGCAGGTTTCACATGGCAAAGTTGTTTGTCTCCTGCCATAAAGAAAGGTTTTCCTATGTAAAACAAAGCATGTCGTACCTTGCCAAAAAGTGGGTGACCTTAGCACGGGCATTCAGATCAGGTCCTGGCTGTGAAGACAAGAGCTTGAATGGCTCTGCAGCTTTGGCTTGTTTTTCTGCTCCATCCTAACTCACCTATAAAGTGTCTCCAATTTTATCACGTCAAAGCATTCCAGAAATTGAGGTTCCTCAGAGCCATATTTAATGTCAGAAAGAGGTTAAACAAGCAAACTCCAGGGAAAACAGAGTAGCCTGCTTAGGGACAGCAACAGTCTCTCCTCCAGAGGAAATCCCATAGCAGCCGTGCCATTTTCTCTTTGTTAATGCTGCTGAAATACATCCCACCTTCCGCCCATGTGCTCATATGCGATGTCCTGTTTAAACCAGCCACCACAGACCTGCTCCTCACATGCAAAAAATAATTGCATACTATTTTTCATTGAAGTTCTTGCCTTCAAAGTTAAACTGCTGCCATCTTGCAATTCTGGCTTCCCTATCCCCACATGGCAGTAATTTCTCAGTGAAGTCAAAATCACAACCCCATCCACAATCTTCATAGAAGGTGAGGTTTTTAAGGAAGTGTGACGCATATCCTTGAGTAGAATATTTTTTAAAATACTTGTGTCTAAACACCTGCCTGATACCTCTATGTTTGACAGTGGATCTGCTCTTGCTGTGTTTCACATCAAAGCCAGAACACCATTTTGATCTAGTAATCCTTTGCTGAAGTCAGGTATGCTGATCAGAATAAAACTCGCTAACTGTCTTACATGCTAGGCTACATTTTATACATCCCTTTATAGGTGTTTATTGTTGGGTATGTGTTTTGCTTAGATGTGTAAGGGCATGACATCCTTCGTGCAGTGTTTGAACTCCTCGAGAACTCGTTGCAGTCCAAACTCCATACAGTGAACTGACTGTTATGTGACCTTTAGATATAATGCCATAAATCCAAGCACCCTTCCTGCATCAGTCGGGAGAGAAAAAAGGAGCAATCTGTGAAATGGTGCAGTGGTCCCGGTGCTAAGGACTGGCACTCCAGAGGCCAAACATCTTTTCAATGAACAAGAAATATGACTATGAAGTGAGGTCAAATCTTTTTTAATAATATGGTCATTTAAAAAAAAAAAACAGTTAAAGACTTAAAAAATACTTGTGCTTTATTCTGAGGAAAGATGTTACCATGAGGCCCAAGCAGTTCAAAGGGTTTCCACCAGGAAGCCCAGCTCACTGCG
>JAUBOD010000178.1:64806-76014 GCA_032353885.1 Nothura maculosa
GCCCATTTCTGCTGGAGTCAGTACAATGCACTGTAGTTTGCAAGGGTAAGCAGAAGGAACAAATTCTTTTGTTGACCTCAACTGTAAGCCTGGATCCATTTTGCTAGGAGCTGTGCAGAAAGAGGCAGTCTAGGCCAAATCCATCACTTCATGTGATCTCCTCAGCCTGAGCTACATCTGGCTTGAGATGTACTTCCAGGTGAGGTCTCAGCTGTCCAGGAGCTGTTCCCATCGCAGGCTGCTCCCAGCTGTGCAAGGCAACTATCTGAGTAGCTCAACATTACTCAGAAATGTCCTCATACGATGACAGTCAAAAGATCAGTGTCAGGCTTTAATGCTCTGCCCTCTCCATCAGGAGGCCAGTGCTGCTGATGGTTCTGCTGAGTCACAGAAGGCAAATGTAGCATAAACAAGCAATAAGGCAGGTCCAATGGGTTTTCTGGAGTCCAGTAGAGCAAAGGGAATCCATGAGCATCTGTGAGACTTCAGGAAAAAGGCAAAAAGCATCACCAGTGCCACCAAATAACATCCCCTTTGTGTCTCATTGCTTTCAGCTCAAATCCACCATCCACACCTGTCCTGCAGCAAAGACTCAGCTTCCCCTTTTCCTCTTCTGATTTTGAACCACAAGCACAAGGGAGAGTCACTTTTTATTTTCCAGGGGGACACACTCAAAGGGAGGTCCCTCTCCCATTGACCAGCTCTGGCTTCCCCAAAACTGCCTGGACTCAACCTGGCCCTATGTACCCAGCCCAAACCTGCCTCTTAGCAGTGACCACGATGCACCCATCCCCAGGCATGGCTCAAATGGCAACAGGGACACAGCCAAGGCTCTGCTCAGCGCCTACAAATCTTTTCCGAGCTGGCATGAGCTGGGCCTTGCAGCTCGGTCACATCTGCATGGGAGATTTGCATGGATATGACCAAGCACACCATGCTGCTCAGCTGCACTCCCATTTCAGAACACAAAAGTATTGCCAGATTTTACAAATATATATAAAAATATATAAATATATACAGATTAAATAGGTGAAGCGATGTGTTTTCCACAGCCCTTACTTTCAGAAACAATGGCAATGTTTGAGATGAAATTTAAATAAAATAGCAGCTTGAAGCAGATACACTTGGCAAAAGGAAAAGCAACTGGAAACAGACTCTTACAATGGAAAATATTGTGCAAGCTTTGTAACAGGAGGTGCCACCAGCTCTGCCTAAATACATAAATTTCTCATTCTAGCCCCTGTATCTCACAGGAGTTTCACAAGAATGGAAATAAAATCCCTAATCGCCCCAGCAGGAAGAGCAGCATCGCTGCTGTCCAAGTGCATCTGCAGTCCTAGCAGTGCCCCAGCCACGTAAAGTTGGTTGGACCCATTCAGCTCCACTCCAACCCCAAGGATCTGCTGCTGCCAAGGTCCCATGGGCGCACGGGAGGGCTCGGTGTGGAGGGAGCCCCTCGGCTGGATGCCTGGACATTGTGGCAGCTCCGCCGTCCTCTCTGCAGCCCCAGGCTGTGCCGCACTGCTCACACGCTCTGCACCAATGTCACACAGGGAGGCTCGTGATCCCCTTCCCTCCATCCTTGTGCGCCCCTTCCCTCCATCCTGATGATGTCTCCCCTTGGCAGGAGGCTGCTGCCCCCAACCTGCCTCCATCAGAAACCTTCCCAGCCCAGTGCAGCCCTTGTCAGATCGAGCGTTTTCTGAGACGTTCTGCTGAAGTTACCAGGCCATTTATTTGGTCTGGGAGCTGTCATGCCCTCAGGAGCTCCAGTCTGTGCCAGCAGCTCGGAAGCATAAGTTTCTCTCTGGTGCTGTGAGCCTGGATTGACGTGTTGTCTGTTTCAACTGCAGCTGTTTGCACTGCAGCGTCCTATGAGTCGAAGTTGTCCTACGCACAAGAAATGTGAAATAAAGATGGAGCTGGAGCTTGTTAAAGTGTCACTGCGGGACTGCAAACAGGTTTTGTTTTGTGAAATTAAAGGGGTGCCCAAGGGCATTTTGAGCTACTTCTGTCACCAGAGCCTGCCCCCCAGCATTCCTGTCCTCCTGCGACTGCTTCCCGCTCGGTGCTGGTGCCCTCAGCATTGCCATCTGCAGCTGCAGTTGTGATTTATTCCTCTCCACAGAGCTGGGGGCGGGTGAGTCACCCTGCGAAACACAAGAGGAGCGCGGGGCCAGGCGCTGTGCTCGGATGTGCCCCGGCAAACCCGGGCGGTCTCTTCCATCCCGGGGAGCTCTCACCACTATTTTTGTGGCCTGCAGCAAAATCAGTGACCAGCCCTGAGGCACCCGGCTCCAGCAGCCCCAGGGCACACAGGGCATGCAGATGATGACTCATTCTTGCCTAAAGAGCAGGAAAGCAGAAGCCTCTGGAACAGAGAGAGCAGCCAGGCAGGCACAGCAGTGCTCTCATTTCCATGGGGCTCATTTCCAGTGGCTCAGGGCTCCCCAGGAGTTTGGTCCTTAGCAGGACTTTGCTGTGCAGAAGGAAAACAGGGGAAGGTGAGTGGTAGCAAGTTACACTCCGGTGCCACACAAAAGCTAGCCAGGATATCCTGACCAACAGAAATCCCAAAGCCTCCATCACCCCCAGTGCCCTCCACAAGCAAGGAGTGAAAGGAGAGGTAGGGACAGTCGGACACCAGGAGATCTGCAGTCAGTGAAGCCATTGCTGCAAGGATATCTGTGGTGTCACGTTCCTTCATTGCTGGCTTGCTCTTACACCAAATCACTGCCCATTCAGTCAGCAGACCTGTAGATAGGAAACTCAAGCACATGGTGGAGTGGTCTGGATTTGTATCTTATTGCTACACGCAGTGAGAACACAGTGACTTAGGCCATATTGCACAGGGAAATCAATGGCATGCTTGGGCACAGCTAGCAAAAGTAGTAGAGGTTTCACCTTCATGATCATTGCACTGAAAGTAGCTTCAAGCAGCTCTCAAGGTGCTTTCAAAATTATGCCCCAAGACTTTTTGAGTTCCAGGGAACAAAGGCATCAGGAATTGCTTTCCTTCCCTTCTCAGTTGTGCAGATCATGAACATAATGCAGTGATACTTTGCCCCATAGACACAGATCTACAAGGAGAATTAGGCATCAAACTCAATGACAAGTTGGATATACAACAAGAAAGAGCTTGACTCCCAAAGCGCCCTGTGGGTCTGGCTTTTAGCTTTGAACATTCGCGTTCCAATGTGATTTCATTTCCTTCAATCTTTTGTCTCTAGCAATATTATAAATAATGATTCAGAGGGGAAAAAAAGTCTTCAGTGCACGCAGCCACTTGGGCAGTTCTCTCACACATGTGCAGACATAGCCCGGAGGGGATCAGCTGCAGCACTGGAGGGGGAAACCCAGCCCTGGTTATCTTAGCCATATGTGTGGTAGCCAGTGTCAACTATATTAGCCAACACTCCTTAAAAATCCAGCCATACATGTCTGACATGGAGTGTCTACATCAGTGAAGACCACAGGTTATTTATTCAGTGTACAAACCAATATCCTTTCTTAATTCACTGCCTTTAATGCCATAGAGACCTATTGCTCTCCTACTATGGGGTTGCATCAAATGGGAGAAGTCAAATGCTTTCCAACTTTGCTCCTTTCTCAGGTAGAGAAGGGTTTCTCTGGGCATAGCTTTTGCAATTTCTCACCATATGGGACATTTCTTTTTCCCTAGCAGCTCTTGTACTTTTCAATTGAGATGAATCAAACCATGGGCATTGAACCTGTGGGTGAGTCAGAGAAGCTGTCTCCTAGGTCTCATTATTGCTGCAAGTGGGGATGATAGATACCAAGGCATGTGCGTGGGCAACCTTGGAGATGCACAGATGAAGAGAGCTAGCGGTTTGCTAAGCGTTTGTGCTGCAGAGAGGGGCAGCAGGATGAACACCCAGCTCCTCTTGGGCACATCCGCACAGCACAGGCACAGAGACACCCCAGCTTTGGCCCCAGGGGCAGCACAGTGATGGCACTCTGCCCATCTTCCCAGGCTAGCCTACCCAAAGTCATGCCTAGGCACCACACTAGCGCTGTACTGCACATGTTGGCATGTATTTTCCATCATCTGTTAGCCCAACAGACATTACACTCTACCAAACAGCAGACAGAAGTGGGAAATTAGCTCCTCCATCTCACTGTGCTGCTGCTGTTGCAAGTCCCTGGGGACATTCATAAACCCAAGGTCCTTCTGCACCAGATGAGAGGCTTTGCTCAGACTTATGTAAAATAGCTGCTGAGATTAATCAGCTGGCCAAGGCAATGGATTCAGTCATGTCTGCAGGTTATTGGGGTAGCAGCACTAAAGCCAGCTGCCCAGAAGTATACCAATGCAACAAGAAAAAGCGGGTTATGTTTGTGAAATAGCTTTCCGATGGCTGGAGCAGGAGCACCAGAAGCAAAGATGTAGGGATGGGTGAAGAGGCCGGCAGTATGACCAGATACTCACAGCTCCTGAGGGACATGGGCTGGTTTCTACTGTACAAGCACAACCTCATCACTCATCACCAACATCCTCTGTGCTGACTAGAAGATGCACAGCCCATTGTACTTAGTTATTGATTGCAGATATGTTGTACACCTTGGGTCATGCTGCTCTTTCTGGAACTCTTACCAAAATCTGTCCCACATGGCTGACACCAGCAGGTTTGCAGCTTTCTGCACGGATTGAGCACAACTGATGTCAGTAGCAGGGCCACTTCGCAGTGTGATTGGGGCTGGCTGTTGTGCAAGGCCTCCTTGGCCTGTGCCATCCTGGCTGCTGAGTTTGAGGCAACCAGCGCAGGGTGCACAGGTATCACTCTCTGTGGAAAGGTGTGAAAAAAGGTTCCATGGCAATTTTTGAACAAAAAAATAGCTTACAAATGCTCCGATCCTCGAACGAAAACTAGTCTTCAGGCTTTGATTACTTAGCTCTGCAAGTGTTAGGGCTCCCATTTCAGAAAGGAGGTTAAATGACGTGCCCCAACAGTCACATATGGCAGAGGTGAGGCCAGATGAGAGATGTGGGTTCCTGTCTTGCCAGCAGGTCGGTAGGCTATACTGACACTATAATTATATATTCCCCTTTGGCCCCTAGGGCTTTGGACTAGAGCAAGATAATTAAGCTCTCCTCCCGGCTATCCTCTTTTAATGAAATGGCGCATGTAACGCAGCTTGGTATTTATTAACGATAATGAGTTTTTAAAACAATTTGCGGCAGCAACTCACCTTTCACTTGTGCGGCTGCGGTGCGTGTCCGGCGTTGCTCTCGGCTTAATGACGCCGCGCGGCGCGGGTCGGCCTCCACAGCAAAGCTGTGCCATAAAACACAGCAGCCTCCGTTTGCAGCTGGGTCATTCTGAGCGAAAAACAGGTCCAGGCTTGAACTAGCCTGAGCAGATGTAAGCGTCCCCTCTGCTCGAGGTGCTGAAGGGGCTTTATTAATTTTTAGAACAAGGTCACAAGTTTACTCGCCGGCTGAATCCGAGTTAGCAACCCTGTATCTGTAGGCAAGTAAACACAAGCCTCCACTATCTGACACTCCCCATGTTTCTTAAGGGGGAGAAGCAAAAATGTAAACCTCGGGTTTGCAAGAGCCAACTGAGGTTACGTATTAATATCTCGCCCCGTTGCTTGGGCCGGCGGGGCTCCCTTGGTGCAGATCAGCTTTCTGCCACGAGGGGCTGGCGCTGGCAGCTGCCACCCGTGAGCCGTGGGGGACCCAAGGCCGAGTGAGCTCTCTCGATGGTGTCTTTAAGGGACTCTGGTCTCCTGTGAACCATTCGTGGAGTTATTGTGCTCTTCAAGGGTGTCCATGAGCCCTTCCCATTCAACTGATGCAGAAGGCCACAACAGTATTTTCATTTGCTGCTAGACCATCTTCCCCCTGGAGAGCTCTGGATGAGGCCTCAGGAAGTCCCCAGGCGGCCCCTAACCTGGCACCCATCCGTGCAGGAGGACATGCGAGCACCAACCACAACGCTGTGGCACCTGCAAGACTGAGAGCTGCCTTCGTGCGCGGGAGCTCGCAGTGGGCCGGGAGTGCTGCCCAAACACCTTTTCCTCCCATATTTGCCAGCTTCCTGGAGGGCACAGAGCACTGTGGCCAGGTCTGTGTGTCCCCCGTGCTCCCAGCAGGGATGGAGCATGGAAAACCCAGCCAGCTCCCTGAGTGCTCCAGTTGCAGTGCCCGGCTCAGCAGCCCTTCCATGCAGGAGCAGCCCTACGCAGCAGGCGTGTTCTGCCATCCCCACAGTGTATTTGCTAATGAAACACCAGGCAGGACGGGGTTATGAACTGCACGGTGCCAGGCACAGCTCGCCCTAATCAGGGGGCAACTCCAGCAGAGCCCACGGAGCTGCACTGGCTGACACCCAAGCTCGGCTTAGCAAATACCGCTTGACTTTTCCACGAGACCTCAGTGAGTCTAATAAATCCCTGCCTAACACCTTCATTAAGCGGGATTTACTGTAATATACTATATACGCTTTATGCCTCACCTGCATAAACAGTCGTGTTAGCACTATAAATTGCAGCATTCGTATTAATGTATTGCAGACACCTCGACCAAGGTGAAATGCTTAATGGCTTTCAGTAAGCACCAGAACTGCACAAGGTAAGTGTGGAAGGAGGAAGAAGCTTCTTTAGAAGCTGACACAGGCTGTACGAGGGCTGCAAGCCTCACAAAATTATTCTTTCAAAAAAAATAAGGAGAAGAAAAGATCTAAACCTCTGAAGTTTTGCATATTGCAGCATTAGCGCGAGGCTTCAAGGCTTTGCAGCGGAAATTGGCTCCATTTTTTGAGCTGTGCATTACATCATAGGCTTCTTTTAGGGCATTATGTCATCCCTGCTGAGACGCATTATCTCGGCTTGGCCCAGCATTAGCGATTTTTGCGGGCCTACTGCAGTGCTCCCAAAGCACTGCTGGGAACCACAGATTGAAATCTGAAACGTTTATCTTTTACAAAGCAGAAAAAGAGGAAAGATGTTAACATCAGGCATCATTTACTTCCTTAACCCTCTCCTGACTCTGATTCTTACCAGAGCTCGGTTTTGATGTTTCTGAACATGCTGCACAAATGAGGTAACCTTTAAAAACTCACATTGGAGGGGGCATAATACAGTGTTTCTTCCCACTCTCCGAGAAGTGCCCTTGCAGCTGCCTGCATAACACCTCCCCGGTCTTTACAAGATGTCAACATGAATCAGATTGTACCTACACACACTGACAAGCTATATTCCACAGCCATGGTTGGAACATATATTAAGAATAAAAGGGGAAGGCAGTGAAAAGCTTTATGTGACTTGCCTCGTATTAAAAATTTTATATAGAATCGAGCAACCTCGATATTTTATTTTTCAGCACGCACAGAGATCACGCTCACACACGGATCCCTCACATCCTGATCCTTTTGAGGTGACAGAAGCAGAATTCCGGGAGGCTTGTGCTACAGAGCAGTTTTTTGTGCAGGGAACTGAGCAGATATTATCTCTTCTGACTTTAACCATGAAATTAGAAGCCCATTTTGTCTCACTGCATCCAGGGCAGGATCAGAAGTTGTGCTGTGGAGGGAACAGGCAGGTGCTTTCAGGATAAAACAGGGATATTCCCCAAACCCCAGAGAATCCCAGCACCTCTCTCTCCACAAAAGCCAATTATCAAAAGGGGCCCTGAATGCTAGGAGGAAATAGGAAACATTCAGCCATGACTAAATTGCTATTCCCTCTCTTATTATAAACTAATGCTATTCATTGGAGGGCTTTTATTTTTCTGCTCCATTTTTCACTCAGATTGTGTGTTTCAGTGATTTGTCACATTTTGGTGCTCCCTGCCACAGTTGCAGTGTGTTTTCTAGACAGATTGTAATGGCAGGTCTTTACATCATACAGGAATGATTAGCAGCATAACCAGAACTCAGGAAGGCAGGACACCATCTAATCCTGCCAGGCATCTCTTCCCCATTTTGACCCCATTTTGACTGCAAGCTTCTCCTTTTCCTCATTTCCTTTCGGACTGCAGAGCCTGAATTAACACTTGAAGCATTAGGAAGGAGAACAAGTGCCCAGATGAAGCTGGCGCCTGCTTTTCCCATCCCAGGCTCTATGCTTGCAAGGGCACTTTCTGGTCCTAGCAATCTCTTTTCACAGACAGGAGCTTTATGAGTTGAGGGCCAATGACTTGCAGTGCTTTTGCCCGAAGGGATGAACATGGCAACCCACCTTGCCAGCTTCTGCTGCACTTCAGAGCCATGACAAGGTATTGCAGATACTCTTCTTTAGATGTAAAACTGCTACCCACAAGTGAGAAAATCCAGCCAGTTTGGCTGAAGAACTAGTTGTGAAGGGAGGGTTCTAGATATTTTAATGAAAAACATGTTCATTGAGATTTGGGGCAGTTTCATTTCACCAAGAAAAGATGATGAGATGCTGTAATAATTCATCCAAGGGAAATGCACGTGTGATAACAAATGTGAGGGTCACCTGCCTCTTGAAGGAGCAGCAAAGCCCCCACAGATGGGTGGCATTACTGACTGCTGAGCTTCCCCAGGGAGTAATATCGTGTATAACATAGCGGGAACCACTAGATTTGCAGATTTGGTATTTTATGGGTCCAGCACGGTTCTGGAAGAAAGGCCACAATTCACCAATACAGGAAAATATACTGGTCTGTGAGATCCACATTTCTGAAGGATGCTTTAGTTAAGGTACTCAGCAGAAGGCACTTAAAATTCAGAGCAAGTAAATACAAATACTTTTGCTCTGAACCCTGAGGACTAGTAAAACTGCAGTCCCAGTGTTAAAAATCACAGGACCAAACTCTGCTCTTAATCAGTGTGGCATAAATCTGGATTATC
This sequence comes from Nothura maculosa, assembly GCA_032353885.1. NCBI lineage: Eukaryota > Metazoa > Chordata > Aves > Tinamiformes > Tinamidae > Nothura > Nothura maculosa. Next base: position 73,647 of record JAUBOD010000178.1, read on the forward strand.
TCCTCTGACTCTAGTGGGGCTACTTGAGATTTATGCAGGTTTAAATGAGAGCACAATTTGGCCAATGGCGCCTAGTGATGGATTAATACCAGAATGAGCTCATTAGCGGGGACGCATGCAAGCTTCGTGTTGAAGAGCATGTCCTGTGAGCTGTGCAAAGACGAGCAGCTAGCAGGAGGCTTGAGAAGACAGCCGGCACAGCGAAGCACGGGGTGGAAGCCCCTCATAGGCAGCTCGTTTTGGCTAGGGAGACACCAGGGAGGGAAGCAGTTTCCTGGTGGATTCCCTTGAAACCATGAGGCTACCCAAGCCCTCCTACCTGGAGGGAAAGTGGCTCCTCCTGCCCTGCTGGGCACCCGGCCTGACACTGTGACCCCCTGCAGCTGCTGCCCATTCACCTCGACACCCTAAACCTTCTGCAGACCAGTTGCCCCTGCCCCCTGGGCGCGCTCCTTCTCCGCATGCTTCTGCATGCCTACATGCGGGAAAGTCTATCTTGGGACTCCTGACTTGTCACCATGCCTCTAAATACCATGGGCACTAAGGACTAGGTGGCAGTCCTTTCCAGCAAGGAGCTGAAGGTGATGCACAAGTGCAGCAGCCATTTCTCACTGTCAGGTGATGGGCTCCACACCACGTGTGCTTCTTGGGAATACACCCTGTACAGATAATTCCCGTTACGAGCAGGAAAGACACCAAGGCCAAAGGTGAGCAATGCCAGCTCAGGACAGAATTAGTGAAGCTCTTCACCTTAAATATTAATTTGCCTCTTGTCCTTTTCACTCAGATATAATTTACAATGGGATTCTTTTGATTTTAATTAACTTTAAACTCCTTTTTTTTTCTTCTTAAAAATGCGAAATTATGCCTAACTCCCCACTGCATGGCTTGGGTTTTACAACTGTGTAGCTCAACTGATCTTATTCTTCACTGAATTATGAGACTTTCTGGTGAATTTATGACAGGAGAAGATACCAGTCTGCTACAGCCCCAGTGACAAAGTCTTAATTCAAGGGGCCGCAGCTCACAGCTTTAACACCAGGTTAAATGGGAAAAGACTCTTTTGAAGAGTGAGCAAATCTGTTACAGATTTTTGAAAGAACTGGGTCAAATATAATGGGTTTCCAAGAAAAAAAAATGGAAAAGTACTTCCAAGCTTGAGACTTCTGTATTTTCAACACTCAAGGTTTTATTTTGGATATACTACAATTGAGTGTACAAGCAAGAGTTCTGGGGTCTTCAGGAACCAGCATGGTCATTAATCACCCCTGTAGTGTTTTAGGTAAACAGGCAGAATTGTCCCGAACTGCTAAACTTTTCTGAACTAGTGAATATAACTGTATTAGGTAATTCTTTAAAATACATGCCATATTTCCCACTACAGCGTAGTTGCTAAACTCAGTGCTTTGTGGGTTTACCTATTTACTCATTAACCTATTTTCCAAGAATGTAATTGATCAAATAAATGCAGCTTCCATTTAGTGAGTCCCTTTCATTTAGGAGATCTGTGTCTTTGGCCAGGTTTCTGTTAGGACTACCTTGGAAAATAGGCTCTCATTTCTTCTATCTGAACATACTGAAGATGGGGATTTGGAGAAAGGACTCCTTTTTGGTAGTGTCTTGATGTTCAGGGAGGGAAACTTCAGGCTGGCTGCATGTGAGCAAAATAGGAAAATTTTTAAAAGTGTGCCTGCAATGATATCACTATTCACTTTTTAGCCTTGTAACTTAAAGGCTTTTTACTTTCAGACTGTTAAGGAAAACTCACTGTGCCTGAACTCTAGTGCCGTCCAGGTTACCCCGATACACGGGTCTGAGGTGAGGTGCACCAGGAGTGCTGCTCTTCGCCCCGTGTGACATGAGTGTCTGGGCAAGAACGTGCTGGCATCTCTACTGGCATCCTGGAGGTGAAAGCTGCTGCAATATTATATTTCAGAGCAGTAGACACATGCTCCATGTTGCATCAGCTTGCCCTGGGGACGGGGTGGGCAGAATGGCAGCCAGGACACATTGCTGATACACAGAGGGATGGCACATGGGAGCGAGTGATGAAAGGCCTGTACTGCAGGAGCCTCACTTTTCATCAGAAACTCATCACAGTCAGGAGGAGCTCTCTGTGGTCAGTGGCAAAATGCAGGAAATTTCACTCACCCCGACCTAGATTGCAGGGAGTTGCGAGGGGATGCTGTGTCATACCGTAAATAGATGCAAATGGGGACACGCTCACATTTGAGAGAGAGAGAAGGGCAAGGGGCATCCATCCCTGTGATGTGTGGAAACAGCTACCTGAGCCCTGTCATATTTAGACCCCAGAGCTCCCGGTTAAGCTGTGAGCTAGGCGAGCAGCCAGTGCTTCATATGCAGAGTC
>JAUBOD010000178.1:77887-88810 GCA_032353885.1 Nothura maculosa
AAGGAAGGAAGGAAGGAAGGAAGGAAGGAAGGAAGGAAGGAAGGAAGGAAGGAAGGAAGGAAGGAAGGAAGGAATTAGAGGAGTTCCTTTCTCTATGTTTTCCCTCATGGTGCTAAGGCCTTTATAATCATGTCTCCAAAACCTGCTCTGTACTATTTGAAAACTGTGCCAACTTTGTGCACACATGAATGGTATCTCTCATTAATTCATGAGGTTTCCTTTCCTAAGAGCTGCTCTCTTGTTACCAAAAGCAAGAAAGAGAAAGCAAGCAAGCCAGCAAGCAAGTCCTTACAGCTGCACAGAACTCCCTGTGACTGAGATAAAATCTAGGAGTTCGGCAGACCAGCTGCATCCCTGTGTATATCTGTGATTAGAAGGCAGGTCGGCCCATAAGGAGAGGACAGAAGCTCTATGTGTACAATGCAGTCCAAGAGCAGAAACGCGAGCTGCCCTATCAGGTATCTCATGGCTGGAGGTGTGAGGCAGCCTGAGACACCTTTGCCATTAGCTGACCCAGCTCAGAATGTCTGGGCATCCGCAGGCAGCCTGTGCATGCCCAAAGCCGGCGGCAGGGTTTATCCCTGTGCTGCCAGGTGTCCCGGGGCCACATGGCCGGGCACTGGGGCAGGCACAGCAGCCTCAACGCCTGGCAAAAAGTGGTGTTTGTGCAAGGCCACCAGCCGCCCGGAGCAAGAGGCAGCCCGGGAAAGGGCTCTGGGAAGGCTGGTGTTGGAGGGAGCGCGGCAGGAGCTAGGCCTGCGGCCTGGCCCGCGGACGCCTGATGAGCAGCGCGCGGGCTGAGCCCTCCTCGGGAAGCTGGATTCAGTCACCTCTACAGAGGACGTTCACACTATTTATAGCTGCGCGCTGGAGCATGGGGATATTTATTTATAAACAGCCCGTGTTACTTTAACCCTTACCTCCTGGAGTCGGCCTTGCCAGGGCGCCCTCTCCTCAGGGCCGGCCCACACCATTAGCCCCAAAGCAGACAACTTCCATGTTGTTTCTTCCCAAAAAGGCTTCTGGAGCCTGCAGTTCCTGATACAAATGCACAAGAAAAGCTTTCACAGAAGTGAGAGAAATCCCAGGAGCTGCTGTGGGCCTTGGGGCCTGGGATAAAGCACAGCAACTCTCAGGGACACCAGATCTACCTATGCTGAAGGACTCAATTATACACTTTAAATTCACTATTTTAGGTGTGACGATGGACCAACCAATCACCCGTGATGCATATATACCCAATTTTGACCTAGATGTTGCTGTTGCTTTTACACAGTATTTTTCTGTGTCAGCTTGTTCAAAAGGCACTGATAAATGCAAGTTTCCTGAGCTAGTTCTTTAAATAATTTTCCCAGTTGAATCTATTCTCTCTACTATGATTAGTTTTTTTGGCTGTTCATATCTTGGCTGCTCTGGGAAAAATGTTTAATGCAAGAGCATAGCTGTCTGGTGCCCCCTCAGCTGTTCTCCCAACTTGTGGGAAGAAGCCCTTCAAAAGAAGGTCTTTTTGAACAAAATGTGCTTCGTCGGCAGTGACCAGAGCTGGGATCATTCAGTAGTGTTTCAAGGGCCTTATTCTGCTGCCATCTAACAGAGACTCTCCTACAGTGGAACAAAGGCAAATCTCAGCACTGAAAAATGTCTAATTGAAGGGAAAGGAAAGGTCAGAGGAAGAGAAATGGGGGCTGTATGCCTGTGCTAAGGTGTACTTCAAAGTCTCCTTAAACAAGCCTTTTGCAGTCACTGATGCCACAGCGACCTTCTCCCTCATGCCAGAGGCACCAAGGGACTAGGAAAGGTGCTGTACTGAGAGCCTTGCTGGTGTAAGGCCCTGTGGAGACAGCCCGGAGGGAAGGGTTTGTCTGAAACATGTCCTTCCAGCTAAGTGTTCCCCAGATCCTTCTTCCCCGTTCACTTGGAAATGTCTTCCAACAGTGCTGATGAGCTGCTGTTTCTGGGTTCCTCATATTTCAATAGGTCTAAACTTAACAAATGAGTAAGGCAAAAGCCATATGTTCAGAACAGATTTAGGTAAATTTGGGGAAAACCTGTTCCTCTGGGAATGTCCCTAGAATGCTAGACTGCATTCTTTCAAGTCTTGAAGATGCCTGTATTCTGGGTAAGAGTGAAGGCTACAGCTGCATCCTCAGGAAATGTGGTTCGGGTTGGTGAGGTTGGTTGTGATTCCTGGTGTTTCACCAGACTGTGTTGACTCCAGCTATAATTCAGCTTGTGCTGCTGCAGAAGTGCCATGAAATGGCTCTTGCGTTCGCCTACCTACCTCTCCACAGGCGAAGAGGTCCCTACACAGAGGCAGAGGTGACACAGGGAAGGACATACACCAGTTGGTGAGGCCAACTCATCTACTGTGTACGAATTACCAGCATCTGGCTTCACTGAGTCTGGGATGGCAAAGGTGAAAAAAGTAAAACCTACATCACACTCACTGACAGCTTCTCAGACTCATCACTGACAGCTACTGAGAATCAGCCAAAAAGTGCAGAGTGGTGATTTATAAATGACTGTCAGAAGCAACCTGATGAACTCCTTGAAGGATGAGAGGACCTCCATCTGCACCCAGATTAGTTTATATTGATCCCCCTGATTGTCTGGGGGAGCAGCGGTTGAACTCGCTGGTTTTCCGACATACGGAGAAGAAAGGAAACGAGTGAGTATTATTAGTTAGCTGGAGCATGCAAGTCTCAGTTTACATACGATCCTTTCTTGCTTGTTTATTCAGCTAAGTTAATTGGTGGTGGTAATTGCTTAATGATCAAGATGGTCAGGGGATGATGGTAGCATGGGAATATTTAATAAACAATACAGCTGATATGAATTAACTAATCTCCAAATCTTTGCTTGTGGATTGAATTCCAGAGGAAGACCAGAGAAATAAAGTGAAAGGGCAGAGCCTTTAATGCAAAATGTTCAAGCAGTGAAGTGATATTTGTGAAGTGAATGTAGACTCACACATAAAATATGAACATACGTCCCACAACCTGCACATGGGGCTGCAGCACCTGTGCATATGTCCATAGAACAACTCTATAATGGGCCACATTATTAGAATTTCTTTTTGAAAATGAAAGGAGGAGATATGCTTAAGGTATTTTATTGTGGATTTATATTTTCAGTCATCAGCACTTGCAACATTCTCCATAATTTGTGTATGATAAATCCTACTGATGATTTATCCTACAATGCTTTACAAACCCTACATCTTAAAGGGATGCAAGTGTGTTTTTCTTGGCTTGTGTTACTTAGCTACTGGTTATTCAGTAGATTTAACTTATTTTAAAATCTATTCTACACCACAACAATACATTATTTGGGAATTTATTTACTTTTTTCATGAATATAGAACTCATTGCTCGCAGTGTGATTCTGCCCAATTTTGACATCCACATTTCAAAAAAGAGGCTGAAAATCTAAAGATAGTGAAGATAGGATCTGTATGAATGATTCCATGCTGGTTAAAAAAAAAGAGAGAGGCTTCAGCAGTTTGATTTGCTTAGCTTAGCAAAGAAACATTTGCTGAGACTCCTTTAAGCAGTCAGAACACTGAGTTCTAGAGGCCCTTTTAAGCTCAAGGAGAGAGTCACAGGCAAAACTAGTGGGTGGAAATTTAAGAAGAAAATTCAAGTAAGGAATAAGTAAGTTGCCATTTTTAAACAGTGGGGGTGGTAACTTTTGAACAAGCTACCAAAGAAAGTGATACCTTATGCAAATCAAGAGCTTTTCAGCGAGTTCAGTTTTGTCCAGGAATGTTAGAAGAGCGTATGTACGGCAGGCAGTGAATGACCTTCAGTGTAAATGAGCCTATAGGAAATGGCCTCTCCTTGCTTCACCTTTTGTGATTAAAAAGTGTCTATTCTGCAGATGTGAAACTGAGTTCTGACCTACTACCCCGACGTCTTCTTGTTCTGACTGCAAAGCCCTGCAAAAAATCACCTGGTAACACCTCTAATACACAGAAAATGGTCAAGTTTTGCACCAAAAATAAAGGGAAATAATTTTGAAAAGGTCACATACGAATCTCTGAATGCCACAGGCAGGCTTATACTGCTCATCTTACTTATTATAAGAAATTAATAAAACCATTACCTCACCAAGCCTTCTCTGGACAGATGGTTATCTTGCTAAATAGATGGCTTGACACTAGATTTACTTCATGCTGAGGCAGGAGTCCAGAACAGTCTTGATTTGTCTCCTGGAAGCCACTGCGACCACTTTGCCTCCCTTCTAGGAACAGCAGGCCCTTTCTGATCAGACGAGTAGTTATGGAAAAGATTGTCTAACAGAAGTTGGCCGCTTGGTTCCTGAATAACATGGACACAAGCTACTTCTGCAGCAGAAATTAGAAGTTACCACACTGAATCAGGACCACCAAGAGGAGATGCTCTTTGTTTTTACAGCACTTTAGGCAAATACAGTTGTAACTATTTTCTGATGCTGCTCCTTAGGGTTATTATTTTTAGCCTATATAATTTCTCTCCAACTCCTGTTTTTTGGCAATGCAAAGCACTAGCTAGGCCAGGAGTTAATGATTATGAGATATGCATTTATCTCACTTGGTGCCATGTCGGCTTGTTCTACTTTCAAATATTATTTGCTCTTATGAATGCTGTTCTTCTGCCAAAGCTGAAGACAAATTGCTATTCTTTTTCCAAGAAAGAAAGAACTGTGACTTGATTCCAATTAGCAATGTGAGTTTTAAGAATAATCTTGTCTTGCTCCCTTATTTTCCTCTCATTTATCACTTTTGCTTACTTGTCATCTGTTACTGTGTATTCTTCCAACTCTCATATCTATACTTGCTGTAGAAATGTCTTGAGCAAAATGTGTATTTGCAGGCTGTTGTCTGAGAAGACAGGGTCCCAAAGGCTACATTGATTCTCTAGCATGCTTATGCACATTCAAGAACTGTCCCACTTACTTACAAACATTTACCAAGGAGCTTTCTCCTGCTCTGCAGCCAGCATTCCCTTTGAGTTTGTCCTTACCTTTCATTTTTTGTTCTGTGTGATGGTGCCTCAGGTTACTGTCAGGCAGCCAGAGCTGCTTATTGCTTCACTTGAAGGTGGCAACAGTGTGAAGGACCAAAAAAGAACAACAGCTTGTGCTCATTTTGTTGTTTTTCTAGGGATGGTTTCTCAATGTCTCTGCTTTTCAGTGCAAGTGGGTAGATTCAGGGATCAAAATGGAAGGTATTTTCTTCTATGCAACGTATTCCAATTTACCAGAATTTTTCTCTCTGGAGTAGATGGCCACAGAGATACTGGCAACTGGCACAGTGGGCACATGTGAAAAGAAGCAATAAGCAGACAGCCTGTCCCTCCTGTGATTATTATTTCATATCTGACTAAGAACTGGAATGTGAGTAAAATTCGAATGTTAAGACAATCAAACTGCTCAATCCTTTAATTTACTGAATATTCAGTAAGAAATGTAAAACCTGAGGAGACGTCCCTGGACTATGAAAATATTAACCTGTGTTTTCAAGGAAGAAACAAAATAAGATGGCCTGAGCATCCTCATTCTGAGGCTTTGCTGACCACTGCTTTTCAGACCCAAGGTCTGCCTCTGCATGGTTCCAGCATGAGCAAGGTGTTAGCCTTTAGCTTACATCTTTCTCTTCTTTCTTTAAATTACTGTTAGCATGACTTTAATTCTGGGTTCCAGGCTACTCTTGTTTTTAATCACTTTTCCACCAAAGCAATGAAGAGAGTTCCAAAATTAGAAGATATATTTCTTTACAAGTAATAATAGCCTTTGGTTGATTGGTACTTCTCTATTTCAACATATTTTGCAGACATTAACTGATTAAGATAACTGTCAGTCCTGCGAATCTTGTTTTTTATTTCTCCCTTGATACTTAGCATTTCATGCAGACTGAACTGAACAGTAGTAATGCTTTCAGGTTTTTAATAGGAAATGATTCTCTCACAGACTGATTCACCCTACCAACCCCAAACAAATTTTGGGTACAGATTCTTTGCCATAATTTGCTCTTCAGTCATGAGATAACATGAAGGAAAATTCTGCTAATGACTTACTTCATCATGCATTTATCAAACTTGGTACCTACCAATAGATAAAAAGCTACAGGCTTAAATTAACTGGTATGATTCATAAAAGATCATTCCCCGAAAAGTTAAGTAGTTGTTTAGCTTCACACATGAATCTATGAATCCATGTTTATATCTTTCCGGAACTGGACTATAAATAGGATGTGATTTGCGTTTTGCAGTAAGAAGGATCAGAAGGAAAAACAAATAGCAACATTTCTAGCAATGAATGCCAAACATCGAGAAACCACAGCAGACAAGACCTTTTTACCAAGAAAGGTTATCTGCTAAATATTAAGACCTAAAAGTCTTTTTTTCCTTTTTTTATTTTCTCTGGAAAAATAGCAGTAGAGCCAAGGAAATAATCTAAAGTTCATTGCACATTTGCTATAAAACCTGCTTTAGCCAGTTTTCTGCCTTGAGGTGTATAATCAGGACTAAAAAATACACCATAAAATCTCAGCAAGAATATCAGAAATAATCACATCTCACTGCTATTTATATCTGCTTTTTCAGTTCCTCTTGTTCATATTGCTGTGGTGATGTCTAAAATAGGAAAATCAGTTGGATGGAAATGTTACAGCTTATTCCTACTCCTAAGGAATGAATAAAACCTCCTGAGCAGCCAGAATCCTGCCAGTGGTACCTGTAGCCACGCGAGTGCACACTGCCCTCCTTTTTTTTCAATAAACTTTGGCATGAACCAAGATGTTGAAGGCTTCCTTAAATCCCTGCAAAGGCCTAGCTCTGAGAGTGGTGAAAGGAAAAATTGCCCGTGATGACAAAGTGCATTTCACAAGCGTGCAGTTCCGCCTTGGGCACCGCGCATGCTCATGTGTGCGCCGGCCCGCTCATCCCTTGCTTTGTAGTGATGTCTCTTAGCTGCTAGTATGAAATGAGAAAATGTTTGAGCTAAACGAGTGGGATCCAATCCTCCTTAGCTAGTGGCCCACCAAATTTAAGATGCCTAATGAGGCCAGTGTCTGCAAGAGAATCCTCTGCTCTGCAAAGCAAACGGTCTTGGGCTTTTGCAGGCCTGCAGACCCAGCGTGCTTGCCCAAGCGTGCACCAGCGCCTCTGCCCACACCATGGACAGACGTCCAAGCAAGACTGCTTCTCTCAAAGCCTAAAACTTAAGCACAAGGTGGGTGCCAAAGCCAGACTCCTAGGTTGGACCAGCTGGAGAGGACCCCAGGAAATTGCTGGGCTTTCATATCCACCCTTCCAGGAAGCAGCGGTGGCCGAGTCCTGCTGAGCTCACCAGCAATCTCTGTGCTGGGCAGCAGTGAGCAGCACGTGCCGCTCACCACTGCCACTCGGAAGGGCTTTCCAAGAGCACTGAGGGCAGGAGAGCACAGCCCCTGCACACAGGGCCTGCTCCACAGGCAGCTGGGAGCCTTTGGGGTACAAGGTCTGCTCCGGGCTATCCCCCAAGGCCTGGAGGAGCAGGGAGCCAGCTCAGATGTGTTAATTCCAGGTCCATAGGAAGGTATGTTCATGTAGCAGTGATACTGTACCAAAGGCACACACAGTGTCATCTGTTCCTACTCGGCCCCAGCGCTTTTTCAGAACACACACACGCTAAGGAGCTTTCCAGGTAGGCACCACTCATCTTTTTTGAAAAGCATCTTGCCATGTCTTAATGATCCTTGCTGTTCCTGAGGGGAAGATGCACTGCGATGTCTGCCAGCGCCTCCCACACTGGCACGGTCACAGCAGCCGGTGGCGTGACCACCTGCCTGGAGCTAGCAGAGGGCCGGACACTTTCCTGCATGAGCGCTGCCCTCCTCCTCACGTGAGGATGGTCCGTGGTGCTCTTGGCAGGCAGTGCACGTGGCCATGGGCTGACCTGGCTGTCAGTGGGGCTCAATGCTCAGAGGAAGCTCCATCTCCTCAGAAAAGCAGGGTGGGCAAGGGGGACATGAAACAGAGCCAGGAGGTTGCCAGGATGTCATGGATCAAACACTCGTCTAGCAACAAGATGGCTGCACCACATAAGTGAACCTTGGTCCTCTGGCAGCAAATGGCGTCTGGCTTGTATGGTGCAGAAGCAACATGATCAAGAAGCCCAGAAAATCCAAAAAGGATCCCATAAAAATCACATCTGAAAACAACTCAGACTAAAAAGTAAACGGAGAAAACAATACCATGTTACAGGAAGCAAAAAGAATGGCAAACATATCTCTGGTTCTAAAATAAACTTGGGCTGCTTCTGAAGTTTCTTTCCATTTGTCAGACCCAGAAATGAACTGAAGGAAAAATAGGCAAACTCTGAAAGAACATATATTTTTAAAGTTGTTTTTCTATGTGCTAGAACACTAGAGAATTAAATAACTAAATACTGCCTGTTAACCAAAAAAGGAAATGACAAATCAACCAAAGCTATTTTTGGTTGGAACTAAATAAGTAAACAACAATAACAACAGAGACCTGTAATACCGAGAATAGTGATTATTGTATTTTACCTTCTGACCTCCATCATGAAAGCAGCTCTGTTTCTTAACTGCTTTATAGTTCTACCTGCCAGAAGCAGATGACAGATCAAACTGTAACCATCATGCCATCATCTAGGAAGGATTATCAGCACGACTCTGCAAAAACAACAAAGGTAAAAGAAATACCGAAAATCAGTTTACAAAATAAGCATAATTATTTTGTACACTCGTCAGCACTCAGTTATTTTCCCTTTAAGATAAACAGCTTCCCTAAGCACTGTGCAAGCCATAACACCACTTGCCTACTGGCTTAGCAAGAAAAATTCTCCCCTCTGCCTTCCTGCCCTGCATTCATTGCCATATGTCACTAAAACTGCCAGGAATGGCGCATGGTTAATACAGACCATGACTTTGTTTTTCCATGTATCATGAAGCAGAGACATGTTTCCATCTGGCCAGTTCACAGCTTCACTCCAGCAGTTTAGGGTTTGAAATTCTCTATTGCCAGCCCAGAAGAAGTTGGGCTTCTATCCGCTCTAGCACTGGTTTTGAGACTGCTCCTTCCAGTGCCAGCAGCTTCCATCTAATGCATCCTCCCTACATTTTTCTGTTTCTCTTTCAGACAACATGAAAATCTGCAAGCAAAACTGTGTGAAGTCCCATTAGCACAGTGGTTCACCTTGGCAAACACCTTCTATTCGGTGCACAGCTAACACATTCTGCCTTCAGAGTCTCAGTATTTCTTGCAGGAAAATGCTTTGGCATTAAATTTATTTTTCTTTTTTTTTCCTTAAAAAAAAATCATCTGCTTTAGAGGTACCATCATCTGACGTTTTCTTCAGACTCCTCATTTGCATGACTGATGTGGATCATTACTTAAGGTAAAGAGATTAAAATCTCCTCATTTTTTGAGCCAATAATACATTTGACTTCTTTGAAATGACTCAAAGCTTTACCCGTTCCAAGGATTAGGCCGAATGCTACCTGCAATAGTACTGTAGAGGCTGAAACTAAAGCATGGGGATTTGTAAAGACTGGTACTAGGCCTAGCCATCTGGCTTGTGTAACCCAAGCCTCCTGAGACTGGGCAAGTGGATCTATGTTGTTTTCAAGCTAAGCATCCAAAAACCATGTTTGAAAAGCATTTGGGGTTCTCCAAGGATTTGTCTAAGTGACTAAAGCTCATTCAAGTCAGGCCCCTAGTTCACCATGAGGTCCAAGCTGAATGTATCAAAGTAAAGGTACAAGATCTCCGCATTGCAGGCCTACACCACATTCCCTCTGCTTGGGTAGAAGGCAATTCTCTGTCCTTCCAGCCAGAGGTGAAGAGGGTCATCACCGCAGCAGACAGGATGTAAGTGGTTTGGACACGGGAGAGTTGAGTTTCAAGCATTCGAGAGGATGCACACACCAGGCTGTAGGTGGAGTACTCAGGGTGGAAGAGCTGGGAAACCAAGGGAAGGCAGCTGTACAGTTGTCATGATGTGCAGATGGCACAGGCCACAGAGAGGTAAGACCTAACAGCAGAAACAGCAGCCCTTCTCTCTTCCCTGACCGCTGATGTGTGCTTCTCAGCATCAGCCAGGGATGAAGCCCAGGCTAGGAAGTCAGCACAGATTGCTCCTCCCCACATAGAGAACATTTCTGGGTCCGAGGCCTAGCTGAGGCAAGAAAGCAGATGGTTGAAGCTCCTGCCAAAATGTTCAGCAGCTGGGAGGCTCCCCAAAGAGGAAGCCACAGCAGTGGGGAGCTCCAGTGGGTTTTAATAGGGTGTCCAGGGATTAGCTGTAATGTCATAAATTATCTAGACAGAGTGACACAACACCCTTACAACTGCTCTGTACCACCCTAAACCAAGATCTTCTCACTTCAGCTCCACTACTTTCAATATTGCAAGTGTTTCCACATGATATCAGGTCTTTAAAAATGCACAAAAGAAAGAAAAACGGCTTAGACAACACTCACCAGACATCATATTTCCAGCAAATTTTTTGTATTTCTAATATTGTTCTCCAATGTGCTTCAAATTACCTTTAGTGACCAGAGCAGATTACTGGTTCCCTAACAACCAGTAACACACATATGATAGATTAGAGATTAATTAAAATTTTATCTAAATGTAAGCACACTTCCATATTAACCACTATGCTTCTGCAGCCAACATCCAGTTCCTTTCTCAGCACCAATCATCTGGAAAATATGAAAAATGAATCCTTCTCATTTCATGCTGTAAGTTGATAACAAGTTCAGCCTGATCAGCTCTAACACATTGGGATTACTGTGCTGGTCATCCTAGCCTTGGGCTTTTAACATGTCCTTGTCAAGATTATCTTTTTTTTTCCTTTTTCCTGACTATTTTATATTGATCTACACCTTAACTGCCTACTATTTTTTATTTCAAAAGAAGGACCAAGAATTAC
>JAUBOD010000178.1:93578-105900 GCA_032353885.1 Nothura maculosa
GGAGAGGAGAGGAGAGGAGAGGAGAGGAGAGGAGAGGAGAGGCTTTCATCAGATGGTCTGTGGTGTCACCAGGCACTGTCAGAGGCTCCCTGAGGACTGCTGGGCATCCGTGGCTTGAAAAGTCAGAAAATTATGCCACAAAAAATTGAAATCTGTATTGCATGCTAAAACTTAAGAAAGAGTTTGAAGAGAAGCTTTTAAAAACTTTCCAGATTGACAATATGTTGCTTTTCAGTAGGTCTGCAGCCATCATTTTTAATGTGACTATGAAATATAAAACCAGATTGTAGTTGCTTCCTGCTCCATGGCTGTGATTCAGTGGTGCTCATGCAAACCCAGAGAGACACCACGAGCTTTCATGGCATTTTACCAGATTCACGGCCATGAAGATCAAAGCAGAATCTGGCCTATATAAATTGCTTCTTAAAAAATATATTATCCCCGAAGCCAGCAGCCTATCCTGAACTACCACCTGTGCTACAATGACTCCGGTGAATTTATCCCAGATCTAATTGAGACCAGGATCAGTGCCTGAGACTCTTCTCTTGCAAACTCATCCTTTTCTATTCAGAAACCTATTATTCATGGCATTAATATTTTTTCTTATCTTTTCTTACACTGATGAGAAATTAGAATGCTTTCTCTCTCCCCTATCGTTTTTTTAAGTTAACAGACTGCAATATGGTTTTGTATAGATAGAACACACAGTATATAGTCAGTAATTTATTCTGAAGCAAATGTTGAAATGTGGAAGAGTAGTGAAATTTATCATGGCTTAGCCTGTAAATTAATTGAGGCTCTTTAATGTAACCTATGACAAAAATTGCTATTTACTGGACTCTGATCAAAGTGTGATTCTACAGCCCACAGGTTGATCAACATGAAAGGAGGAACTTGGCTCCATAATCCTGAAATTCAATCAGTATCTGTGGGCACGGGGTTGTGTTTGGGATACCCACTTGTTTCTATGAATTTTTATCCTGTCAAATGTTAATTGTGCTTTTCTTTTATTTGTCTTTTTTTTGTTGTTTATTTGTTTTTGCTCAAATAGCTGTAATATTGATGTGGGGGCATTTCCTTACTATTTGAAAAGGGATCAGCTGAAAAAAAAGAAGCACTTTTCCATCATCATCACCTTTTCCTTATGTTCACAGTGAGGGCTGTTGTCAGAGTAGCTGCTCTTCCTAAGCCTTTTCTGGACCATCTGGTCAATTTATCTTTACTTGACAGAAGGACTAGGATGGATGGAGGGAAACATCTCTAAGCCACAATCTTTGAGCTCCTTCACCCTGCTGCAGCTGGTAGCGGATCTTTGATCAAGTCTTTTGCTCTTGCCAAATGCAGGGCCTTGGTAAGGGCAAGGCAAGACATCTGGGCTGCCAAACAGGGGATCATTTTCTGTGTACTTCCATGGACAAGGAAGGTGAGCAGCACAATTTCATGGTCCTCCCCTCACTTTCTGGGTTGCTCTTTCACATGAAGGGGAGTTAAGAGCCTGCCCGGACACTGGCATCCCAGGGTTCCCTACCTCTCAGAACCTAAAAATAAAATAGTTATTAGGCTGCCCTTGGGTTTTAAGCTGAAACCTACAGTTCTGGTTGTGGTCTTCTCTTAATGCTCATGCCTCTTGGGTTGTTCTTTAGGCTTGTCAGAAACTTGCTCCAGGTACCCGCATTGTTATATGCCATGGAGCACTGGTGATCTCACAGCAGTAATTTGTGTCTTTCCTCCTTTGAACACCTTGCAGGAGATTTAACTTTTTTATATAAAGGAAGCAATGGGAGGATTACTAAATTGCCATTTTAAATTTTTTAGGTGAATTAATGCTTTTCCTACAGATTTGCAGACAACACTGGAGCCATAGTACATGAGCAAACTGAGAGTACATCCTCAGCAGACATTTACCTAAGGCGGCCAAATTAGTTTTTAGCAGCTTCCAGAGGGGAAATTCTATTTCAGACCTAGAGGCTCTGAGTGCAAAGCAACTGCTCGTGGTCTATCCACACATCCACACACTGTGGCACCAGGTCCCACTGATGTGCAGCATGCAGCAGCACACTGATGGGCAATATAATATATATGAAAATGAAGGAGCAAAATATATGCAAGGCTTCAGTGGTGGTGCAGGGGGCTGGAAAATATCTTGTATAGTACATCATTTCCCTGGAATTTCTCATTTTCAGGACATTGGTTCTAACATTACTGCAGTCATAGTGTTTAATGTCCCTATAGTGGCATTTCCACATTAAAATAAGAAAATCTATGGCTGCAAGCCAGGAAAACGTTCCTCACTGCTTTTGATGGGCCTGACTGCTTTAGAACCTACATGTAGCTGTATTATGGACAGATCTTATGGCCTGGCAACTACCTGGTAAAAAAGCACAATAAACCAGAAACTTGTCCTTCCACATATACACTTAGAATAGTATTGTTGTTAAATTTTGTATCTATCCTCTCCATTTTTATTTAACTACTATGAAGTGATTTTAGACATCCACAGAAAGAAAATATTTGTTTGTGAGAGATGAACCTATTGCTGGCTCATTGGATTAATCTGTTAATTGAAAACTTACCCTTTTTATTTAAGGGCATCTCTGCCTGTGCCGTCTCTTTGCAGTTCCTCATCTTACCAGTATTAATAGATGCTGCTGTCATGCTGAGGCTGGTGCTCTGTACGTCTTGCAAACGCAGTTAGTATTCGATGTGGGGCAAGTTTCAAATGACTCAAATGACACACTCATTCTGAATATACAATTTTCACCATTGCAAATGGCCTCTGGTGCCTTGGAAATGAAGAAAAATGTATGGAAAAACTGTACACCATTATCCACTCAGGGAAGCACGTTGTTTCCCAGTCACTCCTTAACACATTACAGCCCTATGGAAAAGGCATTAGAGCACTTGGGGATAAGCCAGGGTAAAACTGAAAGGCAGAAATAGCTTTCTGAGGGTTTCCATGGACATGACTCCCTCTCTGCTTGAAAGCTTCAGGAGATGGAGGCAGAGTTGCAAGGGTGGAGGTCTCAGCTCCACCAATAAATACACTGATGGATTTGCTGAGTGCAAAACTTCACCTCTAAGCCTTTCAAGTAAGTGTGCTCCTAAGTGCTTACTTTGAATCTGTGGCTCATCCATCGGCAGTTTATGAGAATATTTCCAAGCATCCTTGGGCTTCGCATCAGTCTCCATGGAGAACTATGAGGAGCAGGTTGTAAAGCACTGACCTATGCATGTATACATTCCCTTTACCTGACCCTCTTGCCATCCCTCCCTTTCCTGCAGTGAACTGAAGGCATTTGGTGGCTTCTTCCTTTCCCCAATGAGCAGAAAAGTACCAGAACAGTAAAATGGCTGTGCAAATGCTGTTTCAACCTGGCATTTCCATGGAAAAAGTCACGCCTTTGGTAACCACAGCAGTCTGGGATTTGAGTCTGTCAGATAACAATGAATTTCCCTGCACGCTGGCTAAGGCAAAGTGCAACATCTCCCACGTTTCCTCAGAATGGCAGTGGCAACTTTGGAGAAGACAAAAAGAAAATGGACAGAAAAGACATAGACACGACTCAATAGCATGAGCTGGAAGGAAATAACCCCCTTGGGGTGAGTGAGGGCTGCTTGTGCCCTGCACAGAGCTCAGCCGAGCCCAGGGAGGAGCTGAGACCCTCCTGGTGCCACCAGGCAACCTGGGAGCTGCACCAGGCTGCAGGAGGAGACCTCTGCAAACCACCTCTTCCTCCTGTGGCAGGAGCCCACCTGGGGCTTTCTTATCGCAAGGTCACTGCTGTGCCCATGATTGCCAAATAATGGGATGTGTGGGTCTGTACAGGAAAGGAGCTGTGCGGACTTCTAGCCAATTAATTTCGGAATTGATTCCCTCTGCTGCCGGCATCCTCTACAGCCAGCAGGGCTCTTCTCTGCAATCCAATGCAATGCACACACCTTTGAAAAATGATGCTTTCAAGCCTGCCCTGTGGTGCAGTAAATTTGAAAGTGCTCTTAATAATAATAAGGATCAACATTGACTTTAATGGTCTTCAAACTCTTCGTGTAATTTCATTAGTTGCCCAACACAGATGCAGGCAGGGGTGATGTCATCCTTTTTCCCTCGCACTGAAACCTGACTCAGGCGCCAGAGATAGAAACCAGTTTTATTGCCTGTAATCGGATTAAAGCTTCGGGCAGCTGGTGATCAATAGGTGATTGCTGGAGTAATCCAGAGAAAGAGAAGGTTCTTGTGAAGATGCAGTAAGGCTCGGATTGAGGCAGGGGTCTTGCAGAGTGCATGCGGAGTTGAGGATGCCGTTAGATGCCTGAACCAGCATGGGCAATTTGGTATTTAATAGCATTCCTGTTAATGCGAGCACCAGAACATAGTGCAGTTTCACAGCATCAAGCAAGCTATGTTTTCACACTGTAGTGATTCCCAGAACTCCCTTTCTAATGCTATACCATTTACAAAAATGTTCCATGTAGATATTATAGCACCATCACACGGGCAACCAAACACTTATCTCTGTGAACAAGTTGTCTCCTGAGCCAAACTCCTGCTGCCTTCCCCTCGCTGTACAGTGAGCACCACCGAAGGTCACAATTTGTCAGTGCTTTGCCACAGGTTAACATTTTTGCCAAAAATGAGAAATAACAGTTGTAACTTTGTGGTTTCTGGAGATACAGTGCTGTAATGACTGCCACTTCACCTCCCAGGACCCAGACCCAGTGGACTGCAAAACAAAAAAGAAAAAACAGAATAGCACCCAAAGAGAAATGAGGAAGCTGGAGAAGTCCGTGGCCATTGATTGCTTTAACAAGACTTTTTCAATAAGTTGATAAGATGCAATTACCTCATCATCTGAATATTGCAGCAGTAAAATCAATGCTACTTAAGGAGTCTGACAATCAATTAGGCACTCTCTCGATATTTGTGAAAGTCAAAGCAATTCCATGTAAAACATTGATTCATGCAGAGATATCATTAAAGCACTACAATACTAGTCCCCTAATGGATATTGAGAAAATTAATTTATTCCAGCTATGGAATTCTGATAAAATCAGACCTCTGAATCTTCCTCTTTAGCTGGATAACCTTTATTTTTCTGGGCTAGTTCTTCAGCAATGTCATCAGCGTTGAGTAAGTGGCATTTTCATAAGCACCAGCATATACCTGCCTGGCAACACAAGATTACAGGCCAGCCCTCTGGATGGGTTCATTGTATATTAACCTCATTATATCCAGTGGGTACTGCTAGACAGTGTGATTTTGGTTTTAGCTCAGTATATATGATTAGTAAATAGACCTTCAAATATGTAACAAATAAAAATCAGGGTCACAAAGGCCCAAATCATCAAAAGTATTTAAGTATCTAACGCCTTTGGATTGCTGCAAGAAGCAAACATCTAGCTGCCTTTCAATATCTCTGAATGTCCTGTGATTTATGTAGACTGCAGATGTCAAGCGTGGAAAGAGATTGCCTTGAAAGTTTTTGGAATCTCCATAATTCAGGATTTCTTAAGAGCAGATTAGACGAACATCTGCCAGGAATAACCCAGGCATCACTGCCCCTGCATTGCAGCCAAGAAATGGACTACACAACCCCTCGAGGTCCTTTAACTCTGAAAAGAGCCCCTGGTGCTCATTTCACAGTTTCCTGATTTTATAAAATGTCAGGCCAGGCTTTTATCAGATATGCAGATAGTGATTCTGTATTAATTTAATCATCACAATTATACTTAGAATAACGTGGATCAATTTTGTTTCTGGCGTGATTTGGCTTCCCTGAAATTATACAAGCGGGGACTCTGGTCCTGCATTTGCATAATTAATAATCTATCAATGTCTTACGTTAATGTGCATATTGAGTTATTCTACCATCATTTAAAACAGTGGCATCACTAATGAGACTATTAACTATAGAGAGCATCAAGTCACATTGGATTCATGTTTTCTTTATTTCTATCTAAGGTTAGTTTTTAGCTCAGTCAGTTAATAAATGCCAGAGTGATACTGGCACAGAAAATATGCAGCTCTTAATTTTCATTAAGATGTCATTGAGAATGGTAGTAAATAGACAGATGTGACTGTTTTCTGTTACAGAGTCCCTGCAGAAAGAGGAAAGCTAAAAGGTGCGTTTTCATATAGAATATAGTACATTCAGCTACTTTTTGTATATTGTTTCTGAAATTATTTGAGCTGCATTAAATTCAGAAACTGTTCAGGACCTAGTCCTGGAAAACAAACACCTCAGTTCTTCCCAAATTTTGAGCATCCATGTAATTGCACTGAAAGCAACTGTGAAATGTAAAACCACACCTGAGCATTTGCAGGATGGATTACCGTGGAACTTCAAGTGTGATTGTAAACACAAGTTCTACTCCCAGCTCCCTGACAAACTAACAAACCTTGACAAACTTTTCATGTTGAATTGGTTGTAAATGAATCTGAGGTCAGATAGAGGAGTTCCCAGTGAAAGCTCCACTTCAGACTATTCGAAAACCAGCTCAAACTGCTTAAATAAGCTTTAATCTGGAGTTCCTGAGAATGTTAAATTTAAGACAGAAAATGGGCAAGATGAGCTGACTCAAACTGAAATGCAGAAAAAATATTGTGAAAGGTTTAGTAAAAAGTAACTTCTGGGACATGCTTTAGAAAAAACATCATGTTGGGATGTTTTTGCTATTATCTCTCCAGCAAAATGAAGTAGACTTCAAAAGATGAAAATGACACCTCAGGGCATCTTGTTGTGTGCCAAACTGGCAATATAAAGTCAGATTATAGAACATCGTTAATTGGCCATCAGGCCAACTCTTTATTGACACTCATAAAGAATAAATATTGAAGCCAAAAACACAGTAACAGTCAAGATAAATTACGGTCTGATCCCTGCAATACAGCATGGTGCTTTAAATATTCAAAATATACCCCAAGCAGTGATATCAGACAGAGAAAATAAATTCTCTCAGGCTCATCAAGTGAAGAAAAAATGACTGCAGCTGAAAACATCTCCTTGAAGAACAGCAGTAATATGGCTATAGCTGTATGGCTGTTGGTAGTCACGCACCAGTGCAGATTCAGACTCTCCATCAAGTAGTGGTTTGTACCATAAGTATCCACACTTACCCCTGGGCTTGTCTCTGGCTCATGCCAGCTGCATCCACACTGTTCTTGTGTCACTTCTTCTGCCACTTTGGCCAGCACTGATGAGGCCACGCTGTTAACAGACTTTCTCTGATTTTTCCATGCCCCATGCAACCGTTGTGTGTTCTCCTGTAGGATAAGAAATGTCAGGAAAGAAGATGAACTGATGTGCATGTATTCTAGGGAACCAACATTAGTCAGTGCAGATTAGTGTGGAACAATGAGAAGACAGAAATAGTGTGTTCTCCAAGTACTTTCCATTGCTGTTTTCCTTTCGTCATTCGCTCTTCATGACCTCCTTTGGTAATGAATCAACCTAGCCTGGAGAAATAGCTGTGGGAATACTGTTTTAGTGACCTTCACTCGCCATTACTCAATATAATGTTTGAAGCTGACTATCTGGTATGACCCTTAAATACCATCAGCATTCAATGTAGGAAAATGTTTACATTTTTGTTCTCTAGGTAGGTTCACAGGTATTAATCTGCCTTTGAAATAATGCAGTTCATTCTGTGATGGAATGCATGAATTTCCATTTCAGTCTTAGGAATTGCACCCATGAGACTGAGGAGAAGAAGGTTGGCCTTTGTTGCCATGAGCAGCGATACGATGCCATTCCAGTTCCTCACTTCATGAAATGACAGATGGGCTGCCCCAGTGCACATCTACTGAGTGTCATCCTCAACTTGCCCAGAGAATAGTGCAATCCCTTCCATGTCTCCACTCCTTTCTAGCAAAGTATTCAGGAAAGATGACATAAGAGTTAGATGGCTATGCAGTGCAATAAGGGTATGTAGAGCTCTGTGGAACAGTAAAACACAAGATAAACTGGCTCTTTCTAATATCTTTTCATGTGCTCTGTATTTTCACTTGTTCTCAGGGATTTCATGAATACCTTGAGGAATTTGTTCCTCCTGATATGCTCTGGAACCTCCTTCCCCCTTTTACCTACCCCACTACCATGCTCATCCCCCTTGTCATTTTTCACTAGTTTATTTTTTGGTTGAGTTTTGTTTGAATTCAAAGAAAAACAGCTAATATGTGTGCGTCACCCCATGATTCCCCTCCCAGCACTTCCTCCCATGCATGCTATGCTATGAGAAGGAGGGGCCCCTATGCCAGGGGTCTTACCAGCACTGAAGCTGGGGTGTTGTTGCACAAGGCCACAAGTTTTCAGAAAGGCTTTGGAAGCAGTTCTGCTTCAGGCCAGGCCAGAGTTACACGTTCATGTCCAAAGAAGTCTCCATTCGAAGTCAGTCCAACCACATATCAGCTCTAGCTCCTCTAGCAACTGGAGCCTGAGTGTCTTGCATAGAAGCCTCTGCAGGCTAAACTGCTATAACTAGCATTGCATGGTGATGTAAATAAGGTTACAGGAAACTCAAGTATTTTTAATAGTTTCTGAAACTGTAACTCTCATTATCATGATTTTCAAAGCTTTAAAAACGCATTTTTAACACTGTAATAACACATACTGGGTGGAGAGGAAGAGTGAGGGTGCATGTAAGTGCAGCAAATATTTCTTGCATTTTTGCTATTAAAAGGCTTTATTACATAGAAATGTAATAACTCAGGCTTTTGTGGGATTCTGATTAATAATTTTTAGGCCTAATTTAAGGGTGCAGAGAGCAGATGAGTGTTACCAGCTACACTGTTTACACAGCAAAGTGAAGCAGTCCACATGCCAGTATCTTGTATAAAATTAATTGGCTCATTAACCTCAAACAAGGTCAAATACAGGAACCTAGATGCATACGTGCTCCTCTTTTGTTCTTTCAGAAAAGTCCTCCTGTTAATATTGCGAGAGATTTAAATGAAAAAGAAATGATACCAAGAAAACGGGGAAAAAAAAACAATAAGCAAATGTACTGATAAGTGAGAAAACGTAAGAAAGTGCAATCATTGTGTTAAGAATGGCAACTGAGTGCATTGCTTTGTCCGCAGGGATGAGGAGGATGCTCTAAAATTTGTTCCAAATAGGAATAAATCTCAATTATTCCAAATAGGTTTTGGATAAACATTAGGAAACCATCTCAGGGAAAGTCCTCAGCCTTTTGAAATCACATAGACTTTCATGGTGCCTAGATTTCACCTCCAAGCTCCAAGCTACTTTCCAGAGCCTGTAGGAGCTCCTGCCCGCTTTTCTTGGCCTTTTCCTGGGAAGACAACAGAAGGTCATGCTGAGAAGCCACAGCAGAATCATGAAGCCACTCTGAGTCCTTAGTGACTGCAAAGACTAGGCACTGGATGCAACCAGGCATCTCTTTCATGCCAGGACCCTCCCCAGATACAACACACCTTCTTAAGAAGTTTTGTTTACAGGCTTCCTTGCATTAGTTTCCTTGTCTCATCAGTAGGGCAGAAACAATTAACTCTTATTGTTTGTGTAAGTGGTTTTAATTATAACATAAAGGATCATTTAAAAAATAAGAGTTCAAGTAAGGAACCAAGGTGATTGTGCATGTTGAAAATCCTCAGGCTTCATCCTGGTGCTTGTAAGGGCCCACAAGGTGGGCTGACTATGCTCCTTGTAACGGTGCTGATTTTTCATGCACGTGGAGCACAGTTACACAGCCCAGCACGTATAGGAAACGGTAACACAAGAGAAATGTTTGTGTTGCACTTCCTGGGCAAACCAAAATTCAAAATAGCTGATCCTAAAGAGTAGTCGTGAAGTTCAACGGGGAGTTATAATTAGGCTGTAAATAGCCCTTTGGGTTGTGATTAGCAGCATTGTGTTCAACCCCTGGGTGAAAGGAAAATTGCAGGCTTGCGTGGGCTGCTAGCTGGACTAAGCAGGGCCGTGCTTAGCATCATCGCAGCAGCCGAGACAGATTCACAGTGAGACATTCTCATCCATCCAAGGAAAAGACGGGCGCTGTGCCAAAGGGGCTTTCCATGTTTGACATTTCACTGCATGTGCCATCAAATGGCTCAGGACAGAGAGGGGGAAGTCTATTAGCAGTGGCTGGAAGAGTTTAGACAGCTGTTGCTTTCCGTTGCCTTTCTGAAAGTCTTGGAGCATCAAACTGTTGCACAGAATGTTATCTCCAAAACACTGATCACAAACACTTCTGGGGGAATTTGACTTCTAATACATAAAAGATGAGAAAAAGTGACTGTTCCTCACTGCCATGGCTGAGCAGACCAGACAGCGTGGGCGTATGCAGCAGGCTAACTGCACACTAGACATCACAAGGGGCCTTCCAGCAGCGAGGATGGTGAAGCCCAGCAGCAGGCCACCTGCCCAGCTTGCAGAGAACCCAGTAGTGAGGATGGTAGTCACAGGGCAAGGAGTTGGCCTTGGCGATCTCTTGAGGGTCTTCCTAGCCTTACTGTTCTTTGTAAATCTTTACATTTTTTTGCCAGCAAAGTCATTCCATTAGAGTCAAATCATGTTAATAGTAGCACACATTTTTCGGAGTCAGATCAGAAGAATCCACTGTAGAAAATTCATTTCAGATACTTTTTCCAGAGTGTAGCTACTTGACTTCAGCCTATCTTAAATTACTTCATGTATGGAAAGACCATGTCTGTACCTAACAACTGTCCTGTCATTTCCTCAAATGCTCCTTTTCCTTATGGGAAAGTCCTGTGGAGTTACTAGGTCTCTCCTGCTGTGCTGTCCTCATGGTTTCCAGCTAGTCTAAACCTCTGTACAGCTTCATCTGTTTGCTATTATTGGCAAAATCTGGCAGCTATTTGAAATCTGTTCTCCCTTACAACTTCATGGAGTGTCTTCAAATCCCTACTATCACATCTTTTTGATGGGAAGCTGAAGATCTGTCGCTCCTCCTAGGTAGTGTATAGCCAAAGCAGGTCCTGTAGCTTTTGGAAAGTATGTAGCCAAAATTCATTTTGTACCAGACATACCTGACACATACTTGACAGGTGACTTCAGGAGCAGCTCAGGCAAAGCAAAGAATCTGGAAAGGATGTTGTGTCCTATCACAACATTTAAATACAGAAGAAAAGCAGAAATTTAATTCAAGAAAAATATCTAAGGAAAGAGTCAAGAAGAATCCTTGGAGGAATCAGGACCAGTGCAGAGCTCAGCAGCCCGCCGAATCTGTCATATGCTTTTAGTTTCCTTGAAAGGTTGAAATGATCTTTGACCAGATTTTTTTAAAGGAAGTCTTCTTAATTGAGGCATTTTTTTCCAGTGCTAATGAAAATCCCTTCATGATTAATTCAGTATCCTGATATTTGAAGAGCACTGATGTTGTGGTATTATATAGCTATCACAGAAAATTACCACTTCAGGACAGATGGTGCAGTGGTGTTGATGAGTAACAATTAAGCCCAATCATTAAGGGCTCTTCTGCTCATTGAAGACATACACTGAAGACGTGCATGTAGAGCAGATATGACTTGTTTTCTGCTACAGATATCCTCATAGAGTTTTTAGAGAGCCCTATTTCATCTTTAGATGGATTAATTAAAGGGACTATATCTGAATTATGACTTTTGATTCTCTTTCCTGAGCTTTAAAAGCTTTTAAAAAAAGTTTAACCTAAAGTTACATAGTACTTGTAATCATCGCTTTATAGTGAAGACTATAAAATTCATGATATGATCCATTATGTCTTATTGTTAAGTTTTCAGTTTGTGAACAACCGTATGAATCAAATCTTTAAAACTTTGTCTCAAAATAAGTGCGATGTCAGAAGGATGACTCCCAACACCACCCCACAAGTGGGGACAATTGTGTTGTTACCTCAGTACAATATAATTTGGTCATTTGTAAAGGAAACTAACCAGCACTTTTTGAACTAGCATTTTCTCAATAGACAAAGAAGAGAAGAAGGGTCAAAATGTAGCACTAGTCATTGACTCAGTACAGATTCAAAATGTGATAAGACCCATCAGACACTACAAACAGATGGGTGGCAGGCACCTCAGTACCAGAAGGAATCTAGATGGTGCCAATTCTGACCTCAGCATGGAAGAAATGGTTTTGCTCACCATGCAAGTCTTCATTTATCTTTTCTAACATAATTCTCTCAGAATCTGTGCTCAAGTCACAGGAGCTGGATCAATGGGCCCATCCTCTTTTCTGCCTATGGTAGGATCTCAGCTGGGAAATCCCTCTGCACAGAGAATTCCCTACCTACCTGGAGTACTCTTAAGTACAGGCCATGTGAGGAGCACAGAGGAACAAGGGTGGCGTGTGGTCAGGGTGCTGCATGT
>JAUBOD010000178.1:112015-123669 GCA_032353885.1 Nothura maculosa
TTAACTTTCAGGTAAAGAATACATTGTGATAAATTTTAATGCCCTTGACACTGGCATAACATCTCCAGACATTCCTTGTTGAACTCAGAAGAAAACTATGCATTTGAACATGATCAGCCATTTGAAAGAATCATGATGTAAATATATATATACATTAATCAACAGAACCTTTCATCCTCAATATGAACAAAGTTATTCTACTCAGATCCATGAAATTACAGCACATCTCAGCCTTGTACTTATCCCGCATTGCTATAAATTAAGAATAAATTGATATAAATCAGGAATAATTTCAGAAAGTTTATCAGATTCAATGGATGTAACTCCAATGCAAATGAGATCAGAATCAGACTTCTTGACTCTGGATTCTTACCCTGCTACATGCACAGGGCATGACTATGGAAATGTGGTAGGCATGATAATGCTATTCCCCTAGCATACAAAGTATTAAAGGCAATCGGCAAAAGACTAGTGACACCAGCATTGCAAGATCAGTATTACAAACAGGGAAAACTTGAAAGAAGCAGAAGAGGAGAGTCACTTCTCTGGGAATGTGGCCCTACGAAGTGGACATCGGCATTAGGTGGGTGCTCCAGGCAGGCTCCGGTTTGGTAATGACTTGAAATGGTCACTCCCAGACTGCAATTAGGTGGATAAAGTAAAAGACTTTATGAGTCTATTCCCATTCCTAAGCAACAAGAGCAGCACTTCACTTGGCTCATGTGGGTCTCTTGCATATTACAGACCATATAAATACCAAATTGAGCTAATTATGATTCATGTTGAACATATACAGACTGATCCAAATTGCATTATCTGTATACAAAGATTCCCAAGAGGTTCCACGGGCTTAGGATAAGATCTACAATGATGAAAGCCAAGTTTGTAGGGCCAAAATGAGCTGGCTACACCAGTGCAATTTCAACATAACTCTATTAAAGTCAGTAAGGCTACTCTGATTTATGTCAGTCTAGCTGAGAGAAGAATTTAACCATTAATGGTTTGTGAGGACATACAGTGCTTCCCATTTTGCAACATCCCTAAATATGTGTTTTTTTAAAAAAATAATCCTTAATTATTTTTTCTTTCAAGTGTAGCTGTTATGTGTTCTTTTGGTAGTTTTTCAGGGTAAGATAGGCCATTTAATGAGCTCACTATTTCTTCTAGTAAAAATATTCTTTACAACCTGGAATAGGGCAGGAAAGCTTTTAATACAATGTACCCTTTGAGTCAAATAGGGCTCTTACTTACACTTCAGTGGGATTTTGTTCTCACTTGACATCAATAACGTTGCCTAAGAGCAAAAGAGAGGGGATTTGGTCAATTATACGTACATTTTTACAGAGCCAGCTTGAAAGTGACAGAAATAATCATTAATCATTAATGAAGACCAAAGGGAAGGTTCTGGGGTACAGAAATAACAGTGTATTGCTTTGGTTTAAAGCCAGGCCTGGGAGGACTGAAAACAAGCAATCCCAAGAGCCACGGCCTGGTATGGAGCAGCATGGTTAGCAGTGTGGGGCTGTTCATGCTCCCCTATGCCAGGATTTGTGCAAGAACATTGCGAAGATTTCTTCAACTGCTGCAGCCCTGGTACATACTTGATGAGAAGGTACTGTGGGCTCATCTAAGGCTCCAAAGGGGTTAAAATGCTGGGTCAAACTCTGTTTGCTTATCCTGAGGATGGCTGGTTCAGGCAGCTCCAGGACACGGTTGCTGCCCAATCTTCTGTTCTCAGTGTCAACATCTCCGCAGGGCCGGGCCGCCGGCTCCGGCTCCCGAGGGTGCCGCAGGCTCCCACTGCACCACAAACAACCCCGGGAGCAGGGCCGCGCACGCGGCACCCACACTATTTCACAGGTAAATAAACCTGTATGCCAGGTAAGGCTCGTCACCTATTTTTGAAAGCGATAGCATGCAAGGAAAAAGCCGATGTCTTCATCGCTGGGAATAACACTGTTTACGAGAAAAGGATTGCAAATCAGGCCGTGCTTCCCAGAAAAGTCCTCCTGACAGATGAATCTTGGAGAAGTTTAGCTGCGAATTCGCTACTGCTTGCAAACCCTCAGAAGCTTTGAATGCCCCAGCATTGCATTAAGAAAAAAAAAATGCATATTACATAAAGATACCTTAATCTGGCAACTTCTACAAGTGCTAAATTTCTTTTAAAAAGACTTTTTTTAAAAAAAGAGTACTGAGGCACAGATTTAATAGCACAGCTTTGGTCGGTCAGAATCAAGGGCAGCTATGGAATAGCTATTAAGAAAGATCAAACGGTGTGTGCATCAAACCCAGCAGCAGTGGGTGCAGTGATATATGGAGCAGTTCAGCCTGCCACGTTTGCCTACAGTCCCGATATTACCAGCACTATATCCTGCCTTAACGGCTTTTCAAAGGTGCTTTGGAATAGGCGAGTGCAGGAGGTGCTCTATAAAACCAAATTTTGTTCCCTTCTATCTAAAAGTTAAAGGCATCAGTAAAAGAGCATAAATATCCTTCCTCACTTCGCGTAGATGGGGAAATTCATCCTCAGATGATGGATGAGCCTTAGCACAGAGGGAGCCTTACAGGGTGCCATTCTGCATCCACACTTGGAGATGCAGCCGCTGAATTTGCCAGTCCAGGTTGCGGAGGCAGAGCAAGACGCCTCTGTCACAGAGTCTGTGCATGCCAATGGGGACACCAGTGGGAAGGACACTGCCTCGGAGGACCCAGGGCAGACAATAAGTGTCTCCGGCCAGGAATCAAGAATCCCTGCGATTAGAGAGATATAGCACTAGATACGCCGGCTCTGAGGGTGCCGTGCTGCCTCCCCCCTATCCAGGAGAGAAAAGGTCCTCGCATGCGACCTTCACAAACCCATAGGACGTGCAGGAACAAATAAATCATCTTAGGCAATTTCATATTCCTGGAGACCTCTTCAGTGTCCCTTCACATTACGTAATGGGAGAGCTGAGGGAAATACTAAGCAGCTGATAATCACTCGGGGACAAAGCCACGTGCACCTCGGTTAGGGGACGACACAGGCCTCACACACTAAGGAGGGCACATGGGAGGAGCTCCCTTGTCTACACAGATCTGCACAGCCGCTCACAGCTCCATTAACACTTCTGGGAAAGCAACAATCTAATAAACAGTCTCAAAGGAACTTCTCAGCACAGGAAAGTTATTTCAAAAGGGAGATCCCGCATTTACTCGGCAGTTTCCTGCCAAGATGTACCCCCGCAGCAGTAAGCGTGACTAGGCCGGGCCAGAATGCCCAGCCTTGGCTCCAGTCCTGTCACCCACACAGTGACCCATAGTCGCCTTGTCAAAGGGACCAGGAAGCCCAGCAGCCTCCGGCGCAATCCCCAAAAGCAAATTACTTAGGTAAACAGCAGGCTGAAACTACACTGAGTTATGGGTCTTTCTTATCCCTAGCACCTGTCAGACATGGTGACATTTTATGGGTCAAAACACCACCAAGGCCCTTGTTGCTGCTTGCTACCTCTGACCAGGCTTCCTCAGAGGCAGAAATAAGGAGAAAATGAGGGTCACTTTCTGGCAATTCTTCATGCTTTGAAACCATAAGGATAAATGTGCCCCCTTGCTCACGGTAGGTTCGGAGGATAAATGCAGCTCAGATGCTGAAGTGCTGAAACACTGTGCTAATGTGGGAGCCATAAAAAGAAATGGTCTCCTAAATATGTAGTGAAGAAGATAAAATAGAGGTTAGACCTCAAGGAACAGCATATGTCAGTCTAGCAGAGTAATATGCGGGCAGACTTTTCTACAGCTTTGTCTTTTCCTGCTGTAAAGGACTAAAACCATGGCTCACTAGCATCATCCACATGTTATCAAAGCAACAGTCTACAGCCAACTGCATCAAAAGCTTCAGGCAAGATCTTCTTTCTGCACTAGAAAATTATAGTAAAACCTGCATGGGGCCTGTTGTCTATTACACACAGTGGCCATGGTGCCTGAGGAACCATTTACAGGACTAGTTAGTTCTTTGTATGAACTCATATGAACTCTTTGTATGATGAGTCAGAAAGGCCGCTTTCCCTGTGGAAGAGAGGGTTACTTAGATCCAATCTGCTTACCAGGAAGGCTGGGTGCAG
Source organism: Nothura maculosa (assembly GCA_032353885.1). NCBI lineage: Eukaryota > Metazoa > Chordata > Aves > Tinamiformes > Tinamidae > Nothura > Nothura maculosa. The sequence goes on from JAUBOD010000178.1 coordinate 116,116, forward strand.
ATTCACATTGAGGTCTGGAGCAAAGGTTTCAGGTTTGTTTTGCAATGCCACAGTGACAGGCAGACTAAGTAAAATGGGGTCAGAAACAATCTCAGGTACATCACTCTTGTGACCAAAAGTGACCTCTAAGTTTAGTTCATTACTCATTTATTTTCAAACAGGTTATTCTGAGCCTTAGAAAGACCAGTGCTGCAGATAGTCAATCCAGTGCAGTACATACAAGCTTGACCTTTATGGTGGATGAGCTCTGTGACTTTTCAGATTGCCCTTCTTGCTGTGACCTTCATGTGATTATAATATTGATAGCAAAATTGTTGTCATGGTTGGGGATAAGAATCATGTCCTCAAACAAAACACATTGTGGCAGCGTATGGTACCGAAAGATAAATAAACCCCAGAAAAGGAAGTCAGTAATTAGGAAGAAGGAAAATTCCATTAACCCATAACAGAGTTTGGTAGAAAGTGGCTTGTGAAACCTTCAGTGGCAGCATGAGAAATAAGCTCTTGAAGTGTTAGCCCCTGAAAATAGACAAAATGAGTTTTGAGTAAACACGATGACAAAATTAAGTAGGTTAAAATTACAGTTGGCATTAAAATGAGAGTGTATGAACCAGGAAACAAATGATAAAAAGCAAGACTAGAAGTCAACACACTGCTGTTAGAAGAATTCCCTACTATGAGGAAAGTATCAGAAGTCAATCTAAGCAGAGCAAATCTGTGTGTTTATCCATTGTTATGCAAAACAAGAGAAAGCTAAATGCAGCGAAGAACAGCACAGAATATTGGTCCGTGTGAAGTTCAGACTTGAAGACCTGCATCCCAGCTGCTGCTGCAGCCTTGATCAGGACAGGGACTAAGTTCATCTGAATGCACTAGCCCCATGTTATGCACTGTTGTAAAGCAACTCTTCTGCCTGTCTTTTGTTTCTACGAGACATTCCATCCTACATGTTAAAAAATATCATCAAAACTAGAATCCTAGGAAAGACTATCCTTTTGATTCCTTACTTTGAACATAGAAAGGTAAAGAGTAAGATTTTCTTGGAAAATAGATGTATTTGGATCACTTTTCTTCTTTTTCTTTCTCTGAAAGACATTTAAAAATAGTGAAGCATCCTTTTAAAATAGTTTTATCGGCTTCTCCAGTTTTCCTTAGGCTCTTATTATTCTGAAACTTTGAGCATGGAGAGAATGATTTTTCCTACATAAAAAATGCACTTGCAGGGAATCCAGACACGGAAACCTCTCCTATCCCACTCCTCAAACTCACAGTTTGTCCCTGCTGGAACATTTTAAAAACTCAGGACTGTGATGCTCACTTTAATCTTCAGAATAAAGGTTGAATCCCAATCCTCCTTCATATGATGGTCTGTTTGCAGTTTCCTGGATTTTTGGTAGATTCACAGCTTGCACTACCTTTCCCATATGGCTATCCCAGAGCCTTTTCTAAGACCCATTATTTCTCCACAAAGACATCTTTATGGATGAGCTTTCTAATATCTCTCTTGTTTGTATTTGTGATTGAAAGTGCAATGTCCTCAAAATGACAGTGTAAATCATTAGAGTTTAACTATCATCAAAATTGTTTTCTCCTCTAAGCAATCCTTGGCTAAGCAAGCCAGTGTGATGACTAAAGAAGATGATAGAGCTTTCTATGGATGACTTCTGTGTGGCCGGTAATGGAAACAGCAAGTGCACATGTAAGATCAGGTCACATATATCATACAGGAACAAGCAAAACATGGTGCACAGACCCAAGCATTTCTCCATTGTCTCCACATAGGAATAATAGGATCTCAACCAGACTGATCCTGGCCAAATTCCCCTCTGGACAACTGGGAGGATCACTCACATGTAGGATTCATGCTTGCAATTGCTGATGGCAGATGACCATGTTATTCAGAAGGTGATTTGGCCGTGCAAGAATATCAGCAGTTTGGATCTGTGACCTTGGCAGCCAGGAGTGCTGAATCTCCACTCAAGCAGTTGAAGGCAAAACTGCACATGCCTGCTGGAAGTGTAAGAATATTCCAAGTTAATAGACTATATTAATGTCTAAAAGTTAAATTGTGGTCTTTACACTTTCTCTGCCTTTCCTCTCATTAGTCTTCTCCAATTGTACACGTATGGGCAAGAGAGATTTGGAAATAATAAATGTGGTATTGTAGCTGATCCTTTAAGCAATGGAGATGAAAGGCTGATTTTTTGTTTCAGTCCTAGGCACACTGACATCAGGGGTAAATAGAGAGCTTGATGCAAGGGATTCAGCTATACAGCTGACATTAAAGCTTATTGGAGTCACAAGAAAAACAAAATGACATTCTCTTGCTTGGACAAGAAATTAAATACAGATTGCAACTTATTCGAAGAGTTCAAAGTCAATTACTTTTCCCATTGAAATCAATGAGAAGGACTTTCTATTTCAGTTCATCAGACCTGCTGCCAGCTGAGAAAAGTGACTTTATCTGGGATCTTTATCACCATTTGCTGTCCTGGATTGTTGGGTTTTCTCCTTGCTTTCTTTGACTGATTGATGATTGGTCTTATAAACGCAACATTCATTTTTTTTTCTAAAGCCAATTCCACTGCTTTCAATAACAGGCTAGAATTTTGAAAAATCACTGGAATTTTCCTTTAAGACATTGTAAATGCCAGAACAAAGACTAATATTAGCTGAATGAAACATCCAAAGCACACATCTTATTTCCCAACAAGCCTGTTAAAATGAGATTGCAGCCAGGGTGAGATCTATGGAGACATTCTGACTAGGCTTGACTTTTTATTCAGTGACCTCTCTACAAATGACATGCATACTTGGACTTTGTCTTCATCTATCACTATTTGGTTAAGGCTGGTATCACTTGAATGGACTTGTTCTTTTTTTCCATTGGCAGGAGCAGCACCTTGACAGTGCACAGTCACTTAAAATCCACTACAGAATGTGGAGTAGATGTGCCTGAGGGAGATTAGCCTCACGTCTAAGCTCCATTCATTCAAAGATGTCAACTCTATCTGCTTACATGCACTGATCCTGAATTTTGTTTTAGCGGATTACATGGTGGCATCGCCATCTCCAAGATTTCTGACTTGACAACTGTCATTCATTCTTAAACCCACGGGTCCACACAAACACGATGTCCCTTCCTTTATTGTCTGCAGCAGATTTATAGCTAATCTAGGACTGGCATAAAATTAGCACACAGTCTTAGTTTGTGTGCAGCTACACAAACTCAGGCAGGCTGCGGATCTGGCAGCTAAATCACCAGGGCCCAGTTGCTAACCTTATTTAATAAGCATCATAACATTTAGCTGTTAAGCAGCCAACGTAATTAATCACATCATTCTCAACTTGCCGTGCCCTTTGGTTATCTTGCTCCGCGTGGTCCTTACTGCACAGCCCGGCCCTCGTGCGCACTGTGCCTGGCAAATGATACACCAGGACATGCGCGGGACACACTGCCCTGCTGATTTTGCTCCGTAGTCTCTTGCTCTGGGAAATACGGTTGGAAGCTCATGGTGCAGTCATTTTAAGAGCTGTGGTGGTTGGGTGTTGCTTGCAGTGCAGTGTCTGCAGAGAAGGGACACGGAGAAAAGCAGGCTTGTCCCCAAGAGCTTTTGCATCCGCTGTTTTCGTGCCAGGCTGGGCCAGTTGTGATAACAGCAGTCACCCTGGCACCATGGGCACACACCAAAATCTCCAGACAGCTGCCATGGACCTGGGGAACCACTGGGGAGCAGTGTCCTCCCTGGAGCAGCCATGGTGCCCTGAAGAACAAGGATGAGTTGGGGGGTCTGCGTATCCCTGTCCTTGATAATTTACTTCTTCCCAAACCCAAGGATTTGGCATTAAGGCCACCCCAGCACTCAGGAGCCAGGGGTGCATGAGCCAGTGCAGCACCCACCATCATGGACAGTGCAGACAGCCCGAAGCAGCAGGCCCAGATCGAACTGCTCAGAGAAATGCTGCATAATCAGCTCACCTGCATGAGAGCAGTTCAGATCTAACACTTCAGCAGAAGCCTGTTAAGAGGATACTCAAGGATTAGCTATCACTAAACTAAAGGAAATTATTATTTTCATTTGTTAAGGACTGCTCTTCTCATTATAGGATTGCTTTACTCTTGAATTATGGTCTTCAGCTTAAGGAAAAAGAAACAGACTTCTGTTCTCATTGAAAACCTTGTTTTGGATTAGGAGGGAAACAGAGAAAGCGAATCTCATGTCTCTGTTTGGTAGAATGAGCAAAAGACATGAAATACTTTGAGAAGTGGAAAAGACAAGTTGATGGCAGTTACCAAGGATCTGTGGGGTAACATCTGTGTCAGCTAACCAAGAGCACAAAATGCTCTCCGAGCTTCGAGCGAGAGACGGATCGTGTCATTTAGTGAAAGCAGAGAAAGGATACGCTTGATGTCAGCAGCAGTCACCATTGGCGGTGGGAAGGGGAACTTGGCTTGCAACGATTGCGTTGTGGGCTGCGAGTCGCGGAGTGGAGAGCACCACATCCAGCCCCGACCAAGATCACCTGGCCTCGGCGGAGGTCTCCTAAGGATGAATCTGGCCCCAGCGCCGCCAGTTTGACCTTGCTGCCTTTCCAGTAAACACTGTGCTTATCACTATTGGGTTGCCACACAGCAACTGGATAAGGGAGGCCAGCTGCCCCGGCAGCCGCCTGTGCTCTGCGATGCCGCCTGGGGTGACTTGCTCAGGGTGGATAAACCCACCTGGCACCAAGGACCACTGAACAGCTTAGGCTCCAGTTTAAGGGATCAAAGCAACCTGATTTCACCCCAGATGAGCTGTGGTCTTCCTGCTGAATGGGAACCTGTTGTGCCTGTTGTGAAGGTGATAGCAGTTTGTTTGCACAGGGCTATCGCCCTTCAGTTCCCCTCTCCTTGGAGGAGGGAAGAGCATTTTATTGCAGGAACGCAGGGTTTGTGGTATGGGGTGCATCCAGTAAGGAAGTGCCAAGGAATGATGAAGAAAGCTTAAGGCTAGGAGACATTATTATTTTGATCATATTGTCATGCAAGGGCAGTGCTTCCAAACAACAGCAATGATTATATAGGCTATAGAAGTTTTTAGTATCATGTTTTTGGGACCACATAGACATTCAGCCTGGTGGCTCAAACACGGTTTAGGGACATTAAAGACATGAGTTCGGCCCAGGCACAAACTTCCTGGGGATAAGTTGTGCAGTCTGTTTTGTGACTCATTCTCTCTCTATGAAAACAGAGCTACTATCTCCCTCACATGCATCTGGAAAGCATGAAGTGGCCTGGTGATGATGATGATGATGATGCTCTCACCTACAGCAGTAAAGATGTCCAGGGATGCTCCCATGCTCATTATTAGCTAGCAGCCTTTCAAGGACCAGCTATGACCCCTGGGTGTTTCAGGGCATTTCTCCTCGTTATATATTGACAGAACTTTTAAATATATACATATATAATATATTATTATGTAATTATATATATATAATGTAAATATATTTAAATATATATAGCTGAGGTCGTAGCGCAAGCTCTGAAATTACTACAGCAAGTTATAATGTTAAAAAGCAAGCCAGTAAGTTTCATTGTTGTTCACATTTCATAAATAAACATCATAAAATAGACTTTTTTCCCCTCAGATGGCAGTTTAACCAATATCATAAATTCCTGTTGTTAAAAAAAGAATAAAAAGACTGGAGCTGGAAGACTCTCTTTACCGTGAACAAGAAAACAATGAATACTGCAATCTATGCAAGCTCTCTGAAAATGTACTTCTGCTCTTGATTTTATTTCTACTCTGTATTTTAAAGAACTCATTTGAAATAACAAATGTCCCACCTTCTACCAGTAGAAAAATTGCTGCAATTTGCAAGTCATAAAACAGATGCCCCTTTCCTATAGAAAACTCATACATATTATTTCCAAGTGCACTCCGAGGATGATTCAGAATCACATTCCCGTATGTGTGCCCGCACGTTTGCATTCATTTCGCTATAAACTTTATTGGCAGGTAGAAGTATTTAAATTACAGGATGGCAGCAGTTGCATCGCAGCTTGGTTCCCCACGGAAGCCCGTGGCGGGGAAGGAGGGAGCTGCTTTGCTGCCCAGATCCCAGCAGCGACCACTGGAGCTGTCCTGTCCCCTCGAGCAAGGATGCTCTGAGACGATGCGGGACCCTCACACTCGACCTGCTCCAGCCAGAGCAGCCCCTGCGTGGAGACGGACACCAGGTTTTCCTCCCCTGCCAAGGACCAGGAGCCGAAGCCCAGGAACAGGGCGGCCTCATACAGCTCGTGTCCTGTTTCTTTAAACCTCCTGGTAACCTTGGGAAGGAAAAAAATATTTAAAAAATCATAATGAGAGAGCCCTCTGCTGGTAAATTAATTTCTGACCAGAAAAGGAATGACAAAATTTGGCTCGCGTTGGGTTTCTTCTCCACGCCGTCAGCAGATCTGTAAGGTTATACAAAACAGCTTTGTTTCATAACTGCATTAAAGGAACAAGGACATCTGAAAATCTGTGTGCTGGGAAGGCAGCGGTGAACGAGGTCCCCAGGTTAGGGAAATCGAGTTAGGACAGTTCGCTGCTGATTTCCTGGGGCAGATTCAACTATTGAGTTAAAAGCCACTGACATTAGAGGTGACATTTCAGCGTAAGTCAGCAGAGAATGTTGCCCATTGTGTAAAAATGAGGACTTTGAACACAGGAATTTGGGGCTGGGGAGCAAAGAAACAGAGGATATGTTCCCACCATGCCCATGCACTGATGACCCGGGCTTATTGCACATGCAACGATTAGCAAGTTCTCAGACAGGCATAAATCTGGCCTGCCATTTGTGCTACACAGACCATTAGGAAAGTGTTGCGTACAAATGTTGCTTTTCCTAATCTCTGCATTTTAGTCATCCTCCAGCAGATACACTGATGAATCAGTTCTGTTAGTAGAATATTATTACCTTTTAAAAATGGATTTAGGCTTGAAACAAACCTGGGGGGAGAGGAGACAACAGTTAGATACAAATGAGCCGTGCAGTGGTGCTGGAAGGAAACCAATGCTGCTTTCTTCTGCAAACAAGGAGGTGTCATATGGCAGGGCAAGAAAGCTGTCGTTTTCCTATTTAGCTTCACCATGACCTGTCCTGGGATTTTGCAGTCAGTTGGGCCATTTCGCTATCAAAGTGCTATTAATAAGTGGTTGCAATTCCAGAGGATCCAATCCCAGGATACGACACTGAGGAGCAGGTAGGGCTTGTTCCTGTCTGCTCATCTGTGCCACTATCCCCTCCTCCCCAGGGGCAAGGACGCCCTTCCTGCCGTGAGCCTGTAGCCAGCCTCACATATCAGGGCTGTGATCCTCACCCAGACTTCTGGCCCCATGAGGAATTCACCTGGATCTCGTGGAGTGAAGAGGTAAAGGAGAGAGGGTGCAGGAGCTGATGAGCAGGACATGGGGACAAACACCAAACGCAAGGAATGATAATCTGATGTGGTCAGATGAGGCCCTGCGGGATCATTTGGTGTCTCCTGTTTCTGGGTCGCTGCCGCACAAGTCGGAGAGAGAG
>JAUBOD010000178.1:133479-144096 GCA_032353885.1 Nothura maculosa
GGAAATCCTCTTGTATTGTACAAGAGGTCTTGCACAAAACCTCCTCGTATCCTTACACCCTTGGGTCTCAGCACAGCATCTGCCTCAGGCACCGTTGTTCTGCAGGAGCAGAGTGGGCAGCAGGCCTCATGGCCAGAGCCCACCAGCACTGGGAATTGGCACCTCTCCCATGGACACGGGGAGCAGTTTGGGGACATCTTTGGGAAAACAGCAGCCAAATTCAGCCTTAATCTCAAGATGTTCTACTACTAATATCTGTGTAGAGCTAAAGACTCCATGTCTTTGAGCAGGGAGAGGAAAGGTCTTTAGTAGGTTACAACATGGTGCTACAGCATGACCTATCACAGCATTTCTGCCAGATCTTCTCCTGCCTTGCAAGCTCCCGCTCCATCTCCATCTGGATCTGAAATTTCCCAAAGGCTGGGGCAGTGCAGATCCCAGCTGGGAGAGATGATTAAATACCACAAGGCTGCTGCCGAGCACGTCTCCACCGGGTAAATCAGAGTGACTCTGCTGCTGCTGCCTGCTGTGCACGCACGGTGGGCACAGTGCAGAACGTGTTCACAGCTCCACGGTGGCACCTGCTATGTCTATGATGTGCTACCTCCTTTTATTACTTTTTATTATTATTTTACTTTTTTTGTGGTAAGACTATGAGTTCATAAGTTCTCTTGTGTTTTTCTCGGTGTCTAACCATCCTGATCTGTGTGGAAAGTTCTGGACATATTTTTTTAATATAAATTACAGAAGGATCTGTTATGTACTAGCCCTAAACAACCCTGCAAATTAAGAAAATCAGCGATACTCATTGCTCAATACTTCTGAAAATCAAGCAAAACTGAGACACTAGCAAATGCAGAAATTTAACCTGCAGGATCTGCTTTTAAAAATCTAGTCCAACTAGCACTTCTTTGCTGAATCATATTTTGTTTTATAAACTGACACTGATGCTTTCTCTTTCCATTTCTTAGTGAGACTTAATAGCAAGATGATGTAATTGAATTACTCAGACTTCATTACCATTATCAATACATTATAGAACATTTACTAATATACTCTGAAATGTTATAAATAATTAAAACTTAAATACATTTGTTGAATTAATACAGCACATTTTGTGATACACTTTTGCCTCCTTGTATGGTCCAGTACTGGGATGCTCTTAGCCCACAGGCCCGCAAGCTTTTAAAAATCACCTTACCCCTAAGCCCTTGATAAGTGCCATTAACACCAATGGAACTAGATTCAGTTTTATAAGTGCATGCAGAAATGTTTGCAAGATGGAGATTTAGCCTTCTGTCCTTTAGCTCCTCTTTCCGTCAGTGGAGTAGATAAGTTCAACATTTTGTAGGGCCACCCAGTAAGACTGTCTCATGTCTTTCTTGATTTAACATCTCTGTTCACTGATAAGTACAATTCATTGCTTTACAGCACTGAGACCACTGGCAACTCAAACTTAGTTGAATTACCCGCTGATCCTTATCGTTACCACCAGAAAGCTGCTTTGTCCTTCTCCTTAACATCACCAAACATTAACATGGCAGCTTTATGTATAGTATTGTGTGCGGTAGCGCTCTTAAATAGATCGTGATCCTTCTGGTGGTGTGGTGGTCTTTGTTTCCGTTTCCAGCACAGCAGTATGAAGGAAGTGCTGCATCTCTTTAGTAAATACAGCGATCTGAGATCCAGCTTACCCAGGAGCATCTCCTGTGGCAAACCTCAGAAACCATGGCCCATCCTGCAGCAGACTGTGTGCACACATAAAACAGTGAGACAGGCTCTGCCCTAAAAATTGCTCACTCATTTGCAATGCATCATACAATATCAGAAGAGAAAAGCACTATATTTAACATTCAATGCAAATAATTTTACTGCATAAAGGAAAAGAGAAATATATACTTTGAAAGTAAAATGTGGTATCTTCTGTGATCTATTCCTTTTGGGAGACAAAGGAGAAATTCCCTATGCTCCCTCCATTTATAAGGATTATTTGTGAGAATCTAGTTCCTCTGAGAATTGTCTCTGTACACAAGAGCTAAACCGGAGTTTGAGCCTCACCTTCACCTTGTATGGTACTGAAGTCCGGAGATACCAGGATGTACTGAGGAGATCCCTTTAGAGTTCAACAGGGATGAGCAGATGCTTACGGCCAGTGAGGACAGCAAACACAGGGAAAGGCACACAAAGCTGCACCAACTGAGAATTTGACTCCAAAGTGTTTTAAAAATGTGTCAGGAGTGCCTCTCTTTGAGAAGAATGTATATATACATGCAAGGCTGAATGCCACATTTCAGGGCTGTTCGTATTTGCTTTTCCTGATGCTCTTCCTCTTTGTGTAGGATATATCTGCTAGCTTAACTAAGGCATTCTCCTAAGCAGCAGAATCATTTGAAAAGCCAATACTTATTTAAAAATCTAACTCTAATAAAGATAAAATACAAATAACAGACAGAAAAGAAATGAACTGAGCTTGAAGCCCTATCAAGGATATTACAGAAACAGCCAGGCTCTGGGGCAGCTGGACAGCAATACCTAAAGCAGTGAGCATGGATTGTAAATACTGACCTCCTCCTGCTCCAGAAGGATAAAAGCTGTTTCCTTTGCCCAGCCTAACTCCTGATAGTGGCAGACACAGCAGCCTCAGCTGCTTCAGCAGTAGCACCCACTACTCTGCTCATTCTCACTCCTTGATGCTTAAAAATCCCATTCCTGCCTTTGCCTTCAGCTTGAGGCCTCAGCCGAGCTCTCCCAAACAATTTGCTCACATCCATGAAGTGAAGAAATTTTAGCCCCTGAATTTCCTTGGCAACTAGTAAGCGGTCAGCAAAACTTCCTCTGTTATCGGCCTACAGGATTTTGCATCCTCCCCATGCATGGGGAGAGGACATGTCACGGGGCACCCCAAGCTGCACCAGCAGCAGCATCTCCATCCCCATCACTGCAGCCCCAGAGCAATCCAAACGTCCTTCACGTCCAAAGGCATGAGAAGAGACACTCAGTTTTATCTCGCTGACGATGTGTTGATTAATGACTTCCTTACAACCTAGGTCACCTACTGCATGTCTGTTATGACTGATGTAACATACTATGGTAATAATCTCAAATCAGAAGGATACCAAAAATGAGCCTTTAGGACAGATTTTTAGATTCCTATTCCCACGTAACAACCATTTATAAAGCTTCAACAAGCCTCAAAGTGCACCTTGAAATGCCAGATTTAAACATAGGTGCCTGACTTGCAAAGTAAAATGAATGTAGAAGAATTTACTTGCTATATGTTTTGGTCTTCAGAGGCCTTTTGCGGTATCACTGTTTAAAAAAAATCAATAAAATTATGGCAGTGACACAAAACCAATAAAGCAGATAAATGTAGAGTTGAAGAATCACTCTTACACTATATCAGCCCCTAAGAGAATAAAATGTGTTGCTAAACTCAAGCCTCATTAAGATGTCATGTACTTGGCCTGCTCTCCTGTCCGTGGTCACTGGCTACCAGGGCTGCTCTACTCCCATCAGTTCTTCTTTAATGTTGTGTTCACAGCAGGTGAAATACTGGCTTTAAGTTAATGTGAGCTTTCCTGAGGGCCAATATGTCACAGTCTAAGCTTATGGTGACCATAGCATGGCTGGGAGCCCTTTGGGTGCTGCACGACCACTCAATCTCTGCCCTTCCTATGCCCAAAGCAGCAACAAGAATTTCTGCCCTTCCCTGAGCCCATTGCTCATATATAGGTACATCTGTGGACAGGGATACATATATGTATGCATGTATATATCCCAGGCAAAGGAAAGAATGACAGAAGGGCTAAACCAGAGATTTTGGAGGTGCACGGCTAGGATCCTCAGGGCTAGGGGCAGTCAAGGGCAAATCTGCATCTCTACTAACTTGTTGATTTTGCCTTTCTCTGTTAGAACCATAATACATTCCTAACATCTTTATGGATGTATGTGAAAGTGTCAGTTCTGTTGTTGTTATGTATTGCTAAAGAAGCTATAAATGCCTTATGACTCAAGGATCTCCAGCCAGAACAGAGGAGCTTAAAAATGGAACAAAATTGCCATCCATAATTTAAATGGGCAGCATTCCCATTGAAAAATGCTTTTCAATTTAAACTCTATTAACAGGAAATTAGGAGATCTCCCATCACAGTGTTATTGTTTATTTTAAAATGAAAACTAAGAACATAAAAATACTATCAGCACAAATGTTTGATAGACCCAGAAATAAATTAAACCATTTTATTATGCTATTTTTTTCTGCCCCCAATGTTTATCTTATGGTCTCCAGCAATTTAAATGTAGGCAGAAAAAGAACTATTAAGGAGGTAGTACAAATTGAAATTTAAGGCCAAATCCTTGTTGCTCTTAAGTCAATGACAGAACTACCATCAATTTCCCTCTGATCAAGGTTTGTAGTCATGCATGTGGATGAACAGTAGAGTATCACCAAGGGCCCGAGCCTTGATTCTTTGCACAGCCAAAATTCCACTAGGGTCAGGAGGTGATTGCCATAATCATCACACATAAAACAAAACAAAACAAAAGCACTTGCTGCCTAGATTCACTTGTAAAAAATGTAGCTAGATACAGATATGATGTATATATATTTTAGAGATAAACACATGCCTATGTTTGTGTATAGCTGTGACTCTGCCTGGATATATATGTATGTCCACCTAAGCATCCATTTGCACAGTTAAGGTAGTGTGAAGAGACAAATATAACTGAGAAGTTAGTTTTGGGAGTGCAGCCCCTCTTAAATAGTTCAGTATGGGTGAGTATACAATATAGGTGAGTTCAGTAGAGCAGGTAACTCAACAATCTCACATATGAAAAGAGCAATTTTATGCATGGAGAAGCCAGAAGCATGAGATATAGTCCCAAAAGTGCCCAAAACTACCTGCTCTAGAACCACTTCCCATGCCTTCTGAACGTTCCTTAATTTAGTCTGATCAGAAACATAGTAATACCAACCTTTTCCCTAATACCTGGATTCTTCTGTGGTAATATCTAAGGACAAGATGTGTAAAGAGAGGCAAAAAGGCGAGCAAACAGCTAACTAGAGTTTTTCAATCCTTGAAGAGAACACAAAATGTAATTGCATTCACAATTAAAATGTTCCCTGTCACTGCAATATTGCCAAGAAAGCTCTTGGGTTTCTGTAGTTATTTTTGATTTTCACATGAACTGTATAGGCTCAGTCATTTCTTGGCCTAGGTTTCATCAAAGTTTGCCTTTCCCATACGGTGTTTTTAGCAAAGAATTTCCACATGTTTACAGTAAAGAAACGTGACTTCTCGCTGTATGAGGCTGCTTGTTTTTCTAGCTCATACCCCTTGCCATACGCCCTGAAGGCTTGGCCTCAATAAACCAATGAAACCCTGAAGAGCATAAATAAAACCTGATACTAAATAGTAGTGTCAAAACACTCCGGTAAATGGGACAATGCCCTTCAGTGAGCTACATTTTATAGATGCACTCCTAAAGAAAAGAAAAAGGCAATAAGAAGATATGAAGTCTCCTGCAATCTCAAGAGCAGGACGTGTTTCATCCCTGGACTATCACGGGCCGCATCCAGAGCAGCCTCAGCTCACACAGGGCCTCAGCGTCCCAGCAGCCGCTCCGGACTCTCTACAGAGCCTTGTCCTTGCGCACAGAGCTGCTCGTGAAACCTTGACCTGCTAAACAACAGAGTCGCTACCTCTTGTGCTTTCATTAGAAAGGAAGAGTGTGGAAGCTACTGCAGTCTGCTTTCCTGTGGCTTTGACTCTCAAGCTTTAGACTTTTCAGCTAGGCACAAACTCCAAGTGAAGTTTTCTTTTATGAGGAACATTCCAAATAACACCTTCTCGTGTAGATTTTCTGCAGGGTTTAATGAGGGGGTGAATCCAGACAGCATTCCCCTCAAAGCAGCCCTTCATAATATCTCTCCGCTCTATCCAGGCACTCATTTTCATGACATTTATAAGAAATTAATGTGACTATATCTCCAGATGAAATAAGCCGAGAAGGGCAGGTGAGAGGGGCAAACGTACTGGCACAGATGCATGGCATATAGCTATACCAGGCTTCTTTTGTGGGAAAAAAAGGCAAGAAAAGGGATGTGTTTTAGCCATAACAGTAGCAATACTAAACTTTCCTACAGGAATACATACACAGGAGTGCATGTGGTTTTATTGGCACTGCAAAAGCCGTCAAGCTGTAAGACACGTCCGCTTTGTTGAACATCTCTGCACAGCACGCTCAGACTGGGCTGCTTCAGGTCCCCCCATTCCAGAGCTCAGGCAGAGCTAGCTCAGCTCCAGCCAACCTGCCCCGGGATTGCACTGTAGGGCCGTAAGAATCCAACTCCCCGTGTCATGGCATATTCGAGTGCTTCCAGCTGTTCCCCTCAGGAGAAAAATGAGCCTCAGCATAAGTTCCCCGAGAAGGGCTGAGACATGGCATCTCTTTCAGCCTTTAATCCCAATAATTGTTTATCAGGAGATGGAGAGCAGCTTGACTGTCTCATGTTTGGACTAAAGATCTAGTCCAATATTTTTTCCTGAATGCCAGTAATCCCGTTCTTTCACATCCCATCTGTCTTTACATTCACCCCCAAATCCAGACCTGGCACGACAGGCCGCTCTCCGTTTCCGAGGGCCTGCGCTTGTGGATGCCAGCGGCAAATCTCGTCCTTCGTCGGCTCATGCCGAGCTACCGCCCGCCGCCGCCGTCGGAGCGAGCACAAAGGCGCCGTTCATGCCAGCGCGCCCGCTCCGGGTGAGCTCAGCCACCCTGGGCGCTTCCAGAACCTTGACTAAACCCTTTCTCCTTTTCTTTGCTAAATCCACCTACTGAAAGAGGGGCCACTTCAAAGCGAAGCTCTTGCCCTGCCTGACATCATGGCATGCTGAGATAATTCGGAGTAGATAAATGTTCTGACTGCTGGCATCAAGAAACAAACAACGGGCTCACTGCAACATAAGATTAAACATGTTTCCACAATTATCTGGGAAATTGTCTTGCTGTCTATGTCCTTTCTTGCTGTTTTTTGCAGCCTGCAACACACAGAAACCCTTAGATGGTTGCACGAAATGGAGTGGTGGTTTCAGCCCCAACAGGGAGGCAGCTCAGCTGGGGGAGGCTGTTTGCTTGTCAGGTCAGGGCATGTTCCTGGTCTCCCCACCACCCATATCGGGGCGCTGGAGAGGGGCACAGGCTGCTCACCAGGCTAATCCTCGCTGCTGGGCAGGCAGGGCTGCCCCACCGGCTCCGTGGAGGGAGGCCGTGCTCAGTCAGGAAGGAACAAGAACGGGAGAAGGATTTGCAGTGAGGGAAAATGTGCTCTGCCAAGTCAAAATGCAATGAAAGCCTTGATCCCAGCCACTGCCTGTGCCAAAGAGCCTGGTACTCTAGCCATGAAAACGCTAAGCCTTGCCAAAGAGCAAGTGGGAGCAGATGGAGCAAGCTGTGGAGTACAAAAGCATGAGCTCAGAGACGCACTCCTGACCAGATTATGCAAGAAAAAGAAGCCATTTGTCAGAGTACCTCCATCTTAATTCGGCTTTCCTTTGCCATTCGCTGGTGCATTTCTTCCTACAGTTTCCATTTCCTTTGCTTTTCCAGGAAGGACTTGCTGCTTCAGGACACCTTAGAGATTACCCCTTTTGATCACGCTTTTCCTTAAACCAGCTGACCACCCCTCACCACTCCACTCTGTTTGGATCCCGTGAAGCCTCAGGGGCTAAGTAAGCTCTAAGTAATTGTGCCAACGAGTTTCTATGGAGTTTCCCCAGGGTGGCCTTCAGATACCCACTCTCTGTCGTATACTGAACACCTCCAGGGTGTTCACTGTGACGTTATGACCATCTCAGCTGGAATAGCAGAGCCCACAGCATATCCCCCTTCCCTCTGCAAAGGCTGCCCGTGTGGTCACTGCTGAACAGGAATAGTCCTGGCCTGGGCTGCCTCTGGACCATATCCAGAAAGTGGTGACTAGCCACACGTGCCAGGAGCCAGTCTAACCATTTCACAACATGTGAACGCCCAGGAGCAACCACTGCTTGATTCACTAGCTCGATTCACCGCTGCTGGATGTATATTTTTGTATTAGCCTGTTTTCTTAAGTAGTGCCTTGAGGTCACTTCCCCAGCTTTGTGCTGATCCCCTCTTAAGATATTTTTATTTGTCAGTCATTCTTAGCTATTGACAGAGTAGTAAAGGTCTTCACTTTCTGACAGAGCCATAAAGTTATTCACTTCCTAGAGTTTAGTGAAAATATACAGCTAGGCAGAGAGAGACACAGATTAGTGACCCACTAGGGAAAGGTCTTTTAAGTCTTAAGAGTCTTAATGAGTTTGACTAAACTACTGTACAATGGAAAATCCACATAGATTAAGACCACCATTAATACTTCATCAGAGGGAAAAGTTTAATTCAAGCTTAATTAATGTTTCAGTGGTTAGAAATCATTCTAGACATCCTACATATCATTAATAATTATTTCTTTTTGACAATAAAATGTTCCTCTATTGTTCTTAGTGCCTTTTTATTTGCCTTTAAGTGCTTTCTTCTTACCTACTTTCATAAGGATATTTTTAAAATCTTTATTTAACCCCATATTCCAGCAATGGAAAAAAACATATACTCTCAGCATCAGTCCTGGTTCTTTGGGGACCAGACCCCATATTAGACATTGTATCAAAGCAGGACCTGAGGAATACCAGTATGGTTGTTAATAAGTAGTAGTATGGGAAGACTGGTATGTGCCAGGACGGCATAACAGAAAACACCTGGTATTTGAGCAGTCCATATACACTCACACAACAGCCCGATGATGGTCAGAAATCCTCCACTCTGCATCCTGACAAAGTGGAATGGCTCTCCCTTAGAGGCTGCAGAGGGGGAGATGAATGTGCAATGTGAATTCTGCCTTCAATTTATGGCTTAATTTTAAAATAACTGGAAATAAAACATGAAGAGGAATATCACCCACAGAGAGTAGTCTGAACTCTGCTTTCTATCACTTTCCTACAGCTGCCATTTATCTCTGTCAGCACAGAGAGCTTTCTGAATACGCTCGTGCTGCGAGCTGAGCACGGGGCCAGGCTTGCCCAGTACCCACATTTGTGAAGTTTTGCATCCATACATCTGGTCCACAGCAAGGACCTGAACACGTGAACATGGTTCCAAATAACTCACACCAGCACAAGGCCAGACCCAGTAACATGAATCTGCCAGAACATAATCAAAATTCTGATCTAAGTGCAACATAAGCCTGGGCAGTATCTGTGGGATTGAAGCAAGCAGGTCACGGGGCTTAAACCTTCTGCCTAAACTTGCCTTAAATTCACAATGCTTCCATCATCTTCATGAGCCTGCACTATCAACTCTCTCCTATTTTCCACCAGTGTTAGAAATCAGAGGAGAGCTGGTGCAAGACCGACCATCAGTGCTTTTGTCTCCATATCACCCAGAAGGTTGGAAAGGACAATGTTTTTATCACTAATGTTTATGTGATCATGATCCTACTGTTTCTACCCTCAGCCACACTGGAGCAGGGGGAAATTTGAAGGAAAATACTCTTCAGAAAGGTTTCTGTGGTTGAGCTTCTCAGCAGCATGTGTTCCTGGTTACTTAGGACTGTCGCAGGGGAGGGAAGATGATATAAAATAAGACCTAAGTGAGGCTCCTGCTTTAGGACGGAAAGTTAGCATCACACATTTGTCTCTCCTCCCAATAACCACGCTTCATGGGTTTCCTAAAGCAGAACTTACTTTGTCAGCAAAAAAGAACATGTGTTAATTTACATCCTCAGGAAAGAAAGCAGTGAATCATTTCTAATGGTTCAGGTGTTCTATTCTTAGCACCTAATTAATCCAGACTGGAAAGTTGAAAAAAAAATCTCTGAAATAATTTCAAGCATTTATTTCACTTTTATTATTAAGTAAAATCATAATGAATGAGAAATTGACCTTGTGGTTAAACCACTGGCCTAGGGCTGAGGTTCAGTCACTGACTCGGCCTCCCACGTAACCACATCACTCCGTTGGGTTTTGTTGCACACATTCTCTCTGCTGAGCCTTTCAGCAACCGCACACATGATCTTGGGAGATGCTCAGCTCCTGCATTCCCTGCCAGCACCAAAGGGCCAGGACTTGAAGCACATGAAGAGATGACCAGGCCTCCCCAGATCAGCAGGATTTCAACCACAAGGAAATGTAGAAATGGTTAAGAGCAGCTGAGCCCTATCAACGTCACTGTCAGATGCAGGCTGGAAACCCTAGAGGAGCCAGGTGTGACTTTTGCAGGTATATTTCCTGCAAGATTAAGCTGACAGGAAACAACATCCATGTTAAAATACAGCATGACAGGCGCTTTTATTTTGTGCAAGTTTGAATAGGCCCCATATTCTGTGACGGATTTGATAACAAAACAAACCAGCTCAGCAAGCCTGCGCATGTTTCTCTATTCTTATTTTTCTGCTACATTGACCTCAACTAGGAATTTTTCACAGCAAAACACACAATAGATTGTTTACGTCTCATTACAGAAAATCACAAAAGCCTCTGAAGTGACCCTGATTTTCAGGAGTTTTCTTAATTTTCCATCAACCCCTGTCACACCTGCTACATA
>JAUBOD010000178.1:183396-194188 GCA_032353885.1 Nothura maculosa
CAGCAGATATGGTAATACCATTTTACAATTGCAAGTGGAGAATCTTGAAACAAAATAATTTCTCAAAAGTTATGTGAAAGAAAAAATCACTTCAGATAAAATTGAGATACTGGTTTCCAATGCTGAATTGCTGAACTGACTATCAGTTCTGCCTGGCAGGAAGCCATGTCCCCGGCCCAGTTCCTGTCCCCTCACCCACCCCTGTGATCTGAAAATCAGCATGCAGGTAAAATGGTGCAGACTTTTAGAAAACTGGAAGTACTAGAGTATATGGTCCATCACGATGTATGTTGTTTTTCAGCTTCTAGATGCATTTGGACACAAATCAAATATTAGCTTGGTGTTTGATTTTATGGAAACAGATCTAGAGGTAAGATTGCATCTTTCAAATCTTTTAAGATGTCTGTAATTTCAAGGTCTTCATATGCTTTTCTTGAAAAGAGTTGAGGCATCTTTCTTTGGCAAGCTTATATTAGAAGTCTTTCACCATCTAAGTTGGCTGAAGGTGCAATTTTTAAGATTAGTAGCACATTTTCATGTAAATGTGGTATTCAAGCATACTGAGTGGTGAGCTGATAGTAAGATCACACAACTGATATATTCTAGTAAATGTAGCAGCAGTAGGTATTCAAATGTCTGAATTTTTCTGATGTTAAGGTAGTTTGTGTTTTTTTAAATCTTTCTATTGCATATTTTGATAGGTTTTTTCATTCTGAATGAGTTTCTTAGATAATATTTCATGCCAGATCTCTGCTTTATTATCCATGCTCTGGCCTGAAATAAAAGTAGCTGTTACACTAACTCATTACACATAAGACATTAAGCATGAGGCCTTATTATTAAACATTGACAGGGTCACTGAAACGAGAGGAAGGCAAGACTGAAAAGGTTAGATCACAAAGCAAGTTTCTGCTAAGAAAAGCTCCATTATTTAGTGTACTAGTGAAAGGATTGATTCTGCCTGATTAGTAACTATGCAACATTTAGAACTAAGGGAAAATACAGTGGCAAAGAGAAGTGCTTTGTGCTACCTCATGCTGTGTTATGCAGAGCACTTATTTTCAGTGTGGTGTCACTCAAAGGCTGCCGTTTGGGGAAACAGTCTGTTGTGACTGGCAGCTTACACGCAGCTCTTTGTACAGTCTCAAAGAGCTGTCTTTTTTGTAAATCTCAAATAACTTAAAGCTTGGGAAAAGCTACTATGCAACTACAAGTAATATTAACAAAAGTCTTGGAGCAGTGTATGGAATATTTTAAAATAGGATATTTGCATAGAATTTTAATGTCAAAGAATGTTGACAATTCAAATAGTTTTATTAAAATGCAGTAGCGTGGGCTACTACTATTCAAAGACAACTTGGAGAAGAAGAGGTAACCATTGTATTTGCAGAGATTAAATGCATAGATTATGCAGGGCGACAAGGAAGAAGTGGGAACATAAATTTGCCAGTAAATTAAAAAAAATGTCTTTTTTAAGTGTATGGCCGTGTCCTGAAATTGAGCTGCACTGAAAAGCTGTGGTTGCTCTCCCATTTTCTTGACTCTGTTACATGAGGTTCACATTTGTACTCCTCAGTTCATTTTCAGATCTTCAGAATAGATTATTTTTCTGGAGAGAGGGTGGGAGTAGAGAATATGTGGTTTCCAATTCAAACTGTGGCTTAAAGGATAAAACAGCTTCAGATGAAAGAAGTGGAATAAGATGATTCTGTACATAAAACTTATTAATCTAATACTTTACAGGTTATTATTAAGGATACTAGTATTGTGTTGACCCAGTCTCACATCAAAGCATATATGCTGATGACACTTCAAGGATTAGAATATTTACATCAGCACTGGATTCTGCACAGGGTAAGTTTGCACTGAATTGTGTTACAGGCATAAGGACTCTCAGTTGTGGCATCCAAGCAGCTGTATTAGATTTTTATACTCAAATTCTGTTTTGAAGCTCATAGATGTTAAGTCTGTAAGCTTAAGTCCTAGCTATTGTGGAGAGACAGTGGCAATGCAAGGAACTTTTAGCAGTTATTGATGAGATTATCATTTAGACATATATTTGTATAAAGGATCTAAAATTAGATGACTTTTGATTAGTATTGTTACTGTGCTAGTTCCTTGTTATGTACTACAGTTATTTGAAAAAATATCAAGATCCTTTTATTATTCATTTGGCAACTATGCACTAATAAAGAACAGTTTGAATATTGAAATATTCAAGTGGAGGTGCCTGACTAATTTTTAAGGTATGTTAATATACTTGCTTTCCTCCCACTCCCTCACATCTATTCTCCAGATGTCAATTTATGGTGGAATCAGAAGCCTGTCTTTGGGATACTGTTGCTGTAAACTTGCTCGTGTGTCATTATTAGTTTTTTATCGATAATAAAGTATTTCATTCTTTGCTTTCTATACTGGCAGGATTTAAAACCCAATAATTTACTGTTAGATGAAAATGGAGTTTTAAAATTGGCTGACTTTGGCTTGGCCAAATCTTTTGGAAGTCCGAATAGAGTCTATACACATCAAGTAGTCACAAGGTAAATATCCTACTTTGTTTCCTAGGTGGGGTTTGTGTAGCTGTTTGTATTGCCCCTTGAAACATATCTTGTTAAATTGTACTGTTTTGATGTCTAACTCATGTGGCAACATTGTGTTGGCCAGAGCCTCCTAAGGGAAAGCACAGGAAAGCGCTGTTTGGCAGAGTGATAAGAACAAACGTTATTTATATTTATATTTTTTATTTTTATATATGGAGTTGTTGTATAGAAGTGGTTCTCTCTCCAAACATGGAAATAGTATACAACTACCTATAAGCCTAACTTTCAGAGCAAGGCAGCTCCCACTTTGTTAATCATGAGGCTAGAATCTTGTTTGTACGCTATTCACTTGAGCTCATTAAAAGATTTTATTAATATCATTTATGGCATGTTTGTTTAAGGACCATCTTTTAAAAAGCAGAAGAGTATAAAATATGTGAGATGTTTGTCTGCTCTAACATTAACATTATTCAAAGTTGAGATATTTTTGCGCCTTTATCCAAAAGTGGAAATGAAATACTGCATCAGATCTTTGTTATTCTTAGGCAGAGGAGGTAGCTGTTTTAAATAACTGTAGTGAAGATTCATTTTTGCACAAAATCAATTTCTACCTTTAGGTACCTTTGCATATCTGCAGCTACTAGATAATCAGCTCAGCTGAAAATGTAGTTGATTTGGAGTTAGACCTGATGCTTTGGTGAAGAAAGCATGATGACATTTCTTCTTTCTTAAAAGACTTTACAGAGTAGAATATGGATTTTTAGTCTCAGTGTCTGAAAAATAGATAGGCCAGGAGCAGTGTCTGTTTTGTAGTTCTGGCATGGCCTCAACATGCTGCACTTGACATCAGTGTAAAGGTCATTTTTCCTGAGATGACTTCTCTTTTCAGGTGGTACCGAGCCCCAGAACTTCTGTTTGGAGCTAGAATGTACGGTGTAGGTGTCGATATGTGGGCTGTTGGTTGTATTTTAGCTGAATTACTCCTTCGGGTAAGTCTTTAAATGCAAACATTTGTCTTTGCTCTTCTTTAGGGTAACTCATGTTCTTCAGTAACAGCAAAAGCAAGTTAGGCTGCTTCCTAGGAAGGGAAGACCCTGTGGTAATGTAATCTTATATTTAGCCCTGTCAAGTCAGTGATATCAAGGCTGGTTGCAAGAAGCCTGCAGAATTTATTTGCCATTACTACCAAGCACCAAACATTCAGTGGACTTGTAGTGGGAAACTGGTTTACAAAGAGGTTTTGTTTATAACACAGTTATGAGCAGGAATTCAAGGATGGTGTCCAAAACTGAACTGCAGATGTTAATTCAATCAGAAATATTGTTGCCTTCTTCCAGGTGCCTTTTTTGCCAGGAGACTCTGATCTTGATCAGCTGACACGGATATTTGAAACTCTGGGCACTCCAACAGAAGAACAGTGGCCTGTGAGTCCCTTAGTTTAACAGATTAACATTAGCTTTACTTTCGAAATGTCTATTCCAGTTTTTTAATTTTTGAGTAAGTTATCAGAAAACAGCATGTGCCTAATGTCACAAAATAGAGGAAAAACAGCTAAAATGTATAGTTTTTCTAGCAAATCTATGGTCAATATGGCAGTGTTAT
This sequence comes from Nothura maculosa, assembly GCA_032353885.1. Lineage (NCBI taxonomy): Eukaryota > Metazoa > Chordata > Aves > Tinamiformes > Tinamidae > Nothura > Nothura maculosa. The sequence continues at coordinate 187,539 of JAUBOD010000178.1, forward strand.
TAGATGGGCAACAATAACAAAACTTGCTTTCCCTTCTGTGTATTTCTGAGTTTCCCATGGCTAATTGTGCAAAGTAGTAGTGGTTGCTTGATGTTCTTGCCATGCTTGATCAACTTGTCTGCTTTAACATGACAAACTTTAATAGTTTTCAACACAAAAGCAATTCTGTGTTGTTGTTCCAGGATTCTAAATGAAATACATGAGTGAAGGTTTGTTTGTTTTAGACTTGTCCACCTTTTGGGGAAGGGACAGGACAAGATATAGGTGGGAGAAGAGGATGCTATCACAGTAAACATGATGGGGTCTAAGACTAACATATGAATCCATTCATTTCAGAAAATGAAACCTTTATATTTTAAATTATTTTAAAAAATAAATTTTACACTTCATTGATATTTTAGTTTGCTGGTAGTCACGACTGAATAGTGGTGACTGAAGTTTACAACACACATTAATGTTCAGGCAGAGACATGCAAATAGAAAGAAGACAGTGGGGTTAACCTGACAACTAAGCAGGGAAGGGGGCAGTGAGATGTGATTCATCTGCTTGGCATATTTTCTTTTCTCACCACTTCCTTCCTCCCATCATCAAAAGCAAGTTCAGCAGTTCTAGGCTTTAAAAGTAGCTGAAAACGCTCATGATGTTAATTTTGAAGAGGAGGAGGGCGTATGATTAATATGGAGAAAATGCAAATGGATTTTTATGTGAATTTTGACTGTCTTCTAGCAAAAGAAAAGCAAAAGCTAACGTCTGTTCATTTGTTCACACCCACTCTAAAGTTATTTCATGCTTGCTTTATCAGTAGTTTTTCTTTATGTGTCGGTCACAAGGGAAGCAAGGGAAGGGCAGATCACTAAGAGAAGTGTAATACAACAGTGTTCTTAGGACTTTTTATTCCTAGTTGTTTACATTTACCAAGCATTAGCAGGGTGCTTTTCAACATGCTTTCCTTCTGCTGTGAAAACAGCCGTGCAAAGTAGTTTCTATGAAAAACAGAACTCTTTTTTTATGTGAAAAATGTACATCCCACTTTTGTCTCTGTAGGGAATGACTAGTCTTCCAGATTATGTCACATTTAAGTCCTTTCCTGGAATGCCACTTCAGCATATCTTCAGTGCAGCTGGTGATGATTTGCTTGATCTCCTGCAAGGCTTGTTCACGTTTAATCCTTGTGCGAGGGTTACAGCTACTCAGGTATAGTAGACTTGTGTTATGTCCTAATATTCACTAACCTAATGCTTAATATCAGGTGAACATGTTTTGAAGCTATAAAGCTAGTTTAGAAAGAAGCTGACCCTGTCTGCAAATTACCAGCAGTATTTCAGGTGTTTGAGAGAGAACTCTGAAAGGCATAAACAAAGCTAACCAAAAAATCTCCCTTCCTCATGTAGTCTAAGAGTAGGAAACTAAAAAGTCAAACTAAAGGGTCATGCTTTTCTGACTGCTTAAAATATAACCTATCATATCTTATTCCCTGTTTTTAAGATTTTGTGATCCCCTTTTTGGATTTCTGTTAATCTCAGTTTTTACAAAAAAAAAAAAAAAAAGAGGAGTTATTGAAACCAGCCTTCCTCTATATCCATTTCTATTATACTCAGGTAAAGCTGGTTACAACTTCTTTATTTATTGTGGGGAGAAATGAAAGACTCTGAACTAAAAATCTTGCAGAATGTTTCAGTTCTAGTTCAGAATGTGCTTTGCTGCTGTGAGGAAGAGGCAGCAATTGACTGTTTCAGAGCTATAGAACTGTTACAGAAGCATGCAAAAAAGCAGAGATGCTGCATTAAGGGCAATGCTCCCTCACTGCTTGTTAGACAAGGTAGGTTTCAGTCCTAAGGATTAGCATTAGGTATCTCTTTACTAAAATAATTTTTTAGAATATTTTCAAGGTTTCCTGGAAAGAGCTTTCAATGTAAGTACCCAAGTAATTAGTCTTGGCGTGCATTGAGATGCCTTCTATGCTAGTTCGTATGTATGAAGTCCTTTTAAAGGCCATATTGTAGGGTGGTGACTTGAATATTGAATAAGCAGGATTAGCCTAATGTTTTTATTGATAATGCCACAGTTGAAGACAGGAAGAACTTGCACTTCAATGTATGGGCTTGATTTATAGCTGCCATTGAACATGATGTAACTGGCATAAGCCAGAGCACTGATTTCCTTCGGGACTACTTAGCTTATTTTCCTTAACTACGGTTTATGGAAGCTGTGGAATTGCCAAAATTAAAAATAGCATGTGTAATTCCACTTAAGGAAATCAGCCCTGCTTACTTGTTTGCCTTCTGCCTTTCCATTCAGAATGCAAGTTCTTCAGAGTGGCAAAGGGACTGTTTGTCTAGAGCTCTATTGGGGTGTCAGAGCTCTGGTTAGATAAGGATAACAGTGTAAAAGTATCTCTTGGCTTCCAGTTTGGGCCAAGGGCTGTGACAATGGTGAAACATAGAATTGCCACAAGGTGTTCTTCGGATACAAAAGTATCTAAGTAATTTTAAAGTCACTAAAAATGCTTTTTGTCATGTTAACTTTTTTAATATATGGTGTTCTGATGCTTTTTACTAATTACTTGATTATCTTTCTTCCATTATCATGAAGGCATTGAAGCAGAAGTACTTCAGTAACCGACCAGGACCCACGCCAGGAAGTCAGCTTCCCAGGCCCAACTGTCCCGCAGAAGCTGTAAAGGAGCAACAAACTGCACTTTTAAATTTGAAAAGGAAGAGAACAGAAGGAATAGATCAAGGTAACATCTTCATGTTTCACTTGCTTTAAAGTAGTAGCTACAAACTTAGTAGGAATGTGATATTTCCAGTGTTTCAATGGAAAAAAAAGCTTTTTGAATTAATTGCATCCCTGAGCCACAGCACCAGTAGAAACCCTTTAATGATTTAAAAATATAGGTTAAATATTGTAGGCTGAGAATGACTTGGAAAAGTCATGTCAGATTTAAAAAAAAAAATGGTACAAAAGAAAAAGACACTTTTATAAAGCTTAGGAAACAATTTAAGAGAAGTATCTAATCTCTCTTAATTAGTCTTTAAGGAATGTGATAGTACAGAGTGAGTTACAAGCTGTTAAGTCCTTCAAATTTTTCTATGAGAGATCTTACTGAGATGAAAATAGCTTAACTTTACGTCATAAAGGGAGATGTAATTCCATTGAATTAAGGACTAGAGAATGTAAGTAAACTTCAGCAGTGAGAATCCTGCCGTCTTAGATTGAGCAAGCTAACTGTTTAGGCAGCTCTATAATTAGGCATACTTATTTGCTTTGGTTTTTTAAAAGGAAGCCTATTCCCTAACTTGTACTGCTATATGGCGCTTCCAGATTTTCCCAAGTGGTAGCATATGCCCCATATCTTCATAGTAAGAAAAGATCTGAGGGCTTAAGGCCTGTATTTGTCATTAAATTAGTCCTACCTTCTAGTAGAGAGGCTGAGGTGGGTTGCCTTGGCTGCAGGCATAGACCCAGGTCAGCATCAGCCTCCCCTTACTGCTGGTGTGAGACTGTCCTTGGATCCTGGAGTGACAGGCTCTGCAATGTGGATGCCTCTGTGAAAATGCATTTCTGCTCCACCTCAGAGAGACAGCAAAAATATCTGCACTTAACCTGCTGTTCCATCACCTTTATTAGTCTGTCTTAAATGGCCAGCAGGAGAAATTAGCTCAATAGCTTAACTTTTTCTTGACATGAATGTTTTAATCAGTTGATTATTTTCATGCTGTTTGACCTCGGTAGTGGGGGTCAGCTGAGATGTGGTAGCTTGCTAAGTAATCATAGCTTAGGAAAGAAATTTTAGCTCTTTAGCTCATCACTGCGAGAGAGTCTGATTACTATTTTGTATTACTATATGGAGTCCATGCTCTGAAATACACTTGTTAACAAGAGCATGAGAAGGAAGAAAAGATTCCCCAAGTTGTGAGATTTATCACTTGAAGTTTGGAGTTTTGCAACAAGCAGAGCTTCCAGACCTGTGTTGGAACTGGAACACTAATTGGCTGAATGTCTCCAAGAGTCTCATTTTCAACACAGGTAAATCTGCTTACGTGAGAAATGCCAGGAGTTTTGAGTTGGGATATAAATAAGGCATGCAGGAAGTCAGCATTGCTTCTTTAATTGCACCAGCATTAAAATCAGCATCATTTTCTTTAAGAGCTAGTTCAAGCACATCCACAAAAACCCCACTATATTCTGTGATTTCCTTGGCTAGGCTCACAGAATCTGAGCATCTCCAAGGTAGCTCTTCTAGTGATAAAGGATATGAAATGTGGGGGAAAAAAAAAAGAAAAAATGGCAAAGAAACTGACCCCTAGGGATTCTGCGGCTGGCAGAGAACCTCCACAGCCCATTCTCTTTGCCTCAGCTCTGTGGAGCAGCCCTCGAGCTTAGCAGGATGGCTACAGTGTTGCTGCCCGGTGCCGCATTTAAAATCTTGGCAGCAGGGACTGGCCACCGGGAGAGAGGATTTTTGCAGTCCCCGTGAGCGCTGCTTTTAAGCAAGATCGAGCCCTGGAGCCTCTGGCTTGCGTTGCACACACTTAAATCTGCAGAGGCTGCACCTTGCAAAAAGCAGCCTGAGGTAATAGTGTTTATAGTCAGGGGAAGACTTAGCTAGATGGACGACTGTTTGTGCAGAGTGTTAAGCATGTGTTTCTAACTACTGCTAGCGGTTATTTCTCGTCAGTGAGGTACACAGGGACGCTGAGGCTGGGATGACATCACTGTCTGTCTTGCCACTTCTGGAAAACACTTCATTTAAAGCAGCACTCCTTCCCCAGGACACTCATTTCCAATACTGTTAATTTGCATTTCTGTGGAGACTTTAGTGGGTGCAGCAGAGTATCAAAGATACAACATTAAGCACTTTCATGAGTTAAAATAGGGTAGGTAATCTATGTAGTCTCAGGACTGTTCTGCTTTGGCCTGGAAAAGAATCAGGTCTGTCTGGAAAAAAAAATCACTCATATCCAGAGTTAAGAACTTGTGGGGTTTGGGCTTTCATTAGAGGTGTGTGGGTGTGATTCAACTGCAGTGTGTCTTAGAGAAGGCTTCAGCTATTGGGGCAGGCAAAACCAGTAGAACACTTCCATAATAACCTTCATATCCAGGGAAGAAGGCACATGTGTTTAGTTCTACCTACATTCTAAATAGCATAATGGAGAAACAAGGTGCTGAAGTGGAATAAAACCAGAAAAATGCTGCTGTGCTGATCATCTCTACAGCTGATACTAAATAATAGGGTTAAGGAATGGTGCAGAGATGATAAAGGCTGTTATTCTTGCAGGCAGCTCACCAAGAGTATGTGTATGCTGGGGGGTGTGGTTGGGAGGGCGAGGATAACCCTTAAAATACTTCTAATGTGTACAAGTAGAATGAAGCTTTTGCTAGCTTTTTACATGAAGTATTTGCAGATACTCCAAACACAGTTAGCATTTAAAGGTGTTAAATCTGAGACACATATGGAGTCCATACACTGATGTAAGTGGGCTTTGTTGCTAGACTTTCTCAGACCTTGTGAACTACTGCAGCAGATAGCATTGCCTGGCTCAGAGTACACGAGTCAAATAGTGTTTAGTACTGTAAGGAGTTAGAACCAAATGAATGGTAAAGTCTGGAGGAGGGGTCTGAACGCCTTTCCTTTGGTAACCATGTAATTTACACTTTTCAGGATTACCCAAAAAATTGGTTTTTTGATTGCGGTGGATGGTGGATGAAAACGAGTGATCAAATGACCCAAGTCCCAACCATTGAAAAATGCTGTAATAGTCACTGGATGGTTATTTTGTAATATTTTCAATGTAAAATGTGAAGTCAGTACTTCATTACTGAATCGGAGGTTTCATTAACTTTTTCTTTTTTTTGAATAAAGGTGTTTTTTTAAAGAAAAGAACAAGGTTCCTTTGTGTGATTGCTCTCTCATCCTGCTGAGCCCTGCTCGGAGGTGGGAGCTGCCGGAGGGTTTCACACGGGTTAGTTCAGCAGCAGCCTGACCTGCAGTGCTGTACAGGAAGGGCAACTTGCAGATACAGCCTTCACACCTGGAGCTTGGGTGGATGTGAGAACATCTGCCGGCCTGGAATAGATGTGGGAAAAATCCTATCATTATAAGGGAAGGGCAGGATGCGTTTCACTTGCAGCTAATGTGCCACTAACAAGATTGTGCATGCTGGTGTCTTAAAATGTTTCAAGGACATATCTACTGTGTTTAAAAAATAAATATGATGAATAGATTGAAGACGAAGTGTTTTTTCCAGCTTGAAGTGTCTTGGCCTTTTGAGGGAGAACAGTTTCTAGACACTAAATACTCTGCTGTGCTCTCTGTTTGTTGTTGACAATTGAAATTTAAACTTAGATTTCCTACTAAGATCTAGTAGACTCTGCAGAAAAAATATTCTTTAATGGATAACTTTGGTTATAGCAATTTTTACTATCTGAACATCAGCATCTTGAGTGCAGGCTGGAGGGTTATGAACTGAAATGCTCTTTTTCACAGGTGTGTGTTCAAAAATAGGTTAATCTGAGAAGGGAAGCGAGTTCGGAGTTCTTGTAAACCTTTTTGCATTCAATCTGTCATTCAAAAGTGATGGAGCAGGTAGATTTGGTGGATACCATGTTGGGTGTTTGTGGATGTGCAGAGCACAGTTACTGCAGC
>JAUBOD010000178.1:239522-252225 GCA_032353885.1 Nothura maculosa
GATGCTGTGAAGCTGGGGCCCATCCCTGTGGTATCTGTGTCCGCTGCAGCCCTGGGCTTTCTGGATCCACAGGAAGCAAAGAGGGAAACGATTCCAACTTGGCGGGTAACTGACTTTCCCATGGCTGCCTCAGCCAGGCAGGGCTTGATGTGGGAGGAGAGAGCAGCCCCTGCAGCTCTATGTAGCTAGGCTGCTGCTGGGGCACAATCAGCTGCATGTGCTCAGTCTGTGTGAGGCACCAAGGTTTAATGCACTTTATACAGCAGAACAGCAGAGCTAAGCTGAAGGACTCTCCCCCAGCTGGAGACAGCCAGTGTATTTCCACAGGGCCCTAAGAGAGTTTCTCCTTGTGTACAGGGCATCTTGTGATCCTGTCCCTCCTACAGGCAAGAGCAACCGGCAAGCACAGGAGCGATACAGACTCCTGCTGACTGATCCCCCTGGCTCTCCAGAGTGGTTTTCACCTTATACTGAGCACTCAGGGTGTCCTACATGCCTGATGTCCTCAGTGTATTACCCGTGCACAACTCCCACACCAGCACTAGCATTTAGTTGCTTGCTATTAAATGGCATTGCTAATTCTCTGCTGCCAGCTACACTGCTCAGCTGGCCCTGTCTCTGCAGCAGGGACTGCTCAGGGTTGAGCAGCGCTGAGGTGCTGGTTCCCCTTGGCACTGCTGGTGCCAAGGGAGGCGTTTCACAGCTGCAGGGAACTTGGGAAAGCCCAGGGCACTGGCACCGTGGCTCAATCCAGCAGCCACAGCACCAGGTCTGAACTGCCCCTCGCCAGCTAAAATGACATGACAGAAACATTACCATTGCAGCGATACTTCAGGTTGGACCAAATGATGTTTTCCTGAGAGAAGCAGAAAACTCCAAGCCGCCCTCCACGCATAGTGGTGTCTATAGTGACACCAGAGTCTGCTACCAGGTCAGAGCCTTCATAAAATCTTGCCCTTAAAAAAAATACAGAGAAGCAGAATGGGTGGCAAGTCATTTCTGAGGCCGCAATATTTATGAGTTGTTTCATCATCTGGATCAATTCTAGCCTGGGACATGCTCTCTTCCCACAGCTTGTATTGGGGCAAAAAGCAGTTATCTCCTTTGGAGGCTGGGAATTAGAGTGTGTTGCTGAACTCTGGCAAGAGATGGGGGGAAAAAAAAAACCTTCTTTTTTTTTCTCCTTTTCTTATTGTGCTTTGTTTCTAAATACATCTCAGCAGAGCTTCAGACTGTCTTTTCCTGTTCTCAGGCTTTAACTCTTCCATAGCTGATAACTTGGGGGGGAAGGAGAATCAGATTAGATTAGCTGGAGAAGGCCAGATGGAGCCTGTCTCACACAGTTGGAAGCTAAACTTAGTGCATTTACGAAGAGTTTGGGGTCTTAAAGCTGCTCCCTTGACTGGAAGATCTCTAAAAAAAACATGTAAGATTAATTTTAGGAACAAGTTTGGATGATCCGACATGTTAGACATGTCGGAAAATTCCCAAATAAACAGCTGCACACTGCCCAGTTCCCAGGATGTGCTGGGTAGTGAGGGCTGGAGTGGGATCCTGCCGGGGCCAGTGGAGCTCTCTGTGCATGGGCAGTCCCAGTCCTCAGCCTCGCTGTGTGGGAGGAGGTTGAGCAGGAAGGGGCTCCCTTTGGAGGGAAGCAGCATTCCCAAGAGCTGGTCTCACATGCTGGAAGGCAAGGGGTGGTAAGAGGAAAGAAAGCTCCTGTGTCTCTCTCTAAATAGGGAAAAAAAACCAATTCCTGTTATGTTCCTAAGTTCACTTCCTGACTTGCTGAGGCAGTTCAAAAGTGTCCACACAATGAATGAAACTTGTTGTCCTCCAGGTTTCCGGGAGAGTGACTTTTCCAGCCGCAAGAGGCTTTTCCCTTGGAGCATCAGAAGCATTTTGCTAGGAATGCTGTAGTCTGCAATGACTGTAAACAGTCTGCAGTGAGAGGTGGGTGGTGATCTCTTTAGGCCTGCCTGCCTTTAGTTGGAAGGAGTTCATAATGCTGACTGTCCCCTTCCTCTAGAGGACCTGCAGCCACATGCAGATGTTTGCTTGCAAAGCAGCATCACAAGCAGCTTGACTTAAAGAAAAGCTGCAACCCTTAATCTCTTCATTACTGTCCTGAGGCTGAGATGGAAAAATTGACAGTGCAAACCTGCTTAATCTATTCTGTAATTAAATCAAACTCATTGTAATGACCCAGGAAGATAATCTAGGATGCTCTGGAACAAAAACAGTGGAATTATTATACCATCAAGGTACCGTATAGCTCAAGTGCAGGGTGGTTATTTCCTGAGGATAAGAGTTTCCTGAGAATTCTCTGGTTTCTGGTCCTTGCCCTCTCTGCAATATTACAAGGTTGCAAAATCTGGGCTGATGATGCCAATGCAGGTTATTTTTTGCATTTTGCAGGACTTAGTAGTAGCCTGAAAGGCAAATTAGTAAAGCTAGAACAGGGAGGGTTAGCCATTACTGCAGGGCACAGTTACAACACCCAGATAAACATGCTTATCTTGGAATGGTCTTGGGAAGAAAGGAATTGCAGGTGGAATGCCACGAGTCTAACTTGCCATAGGACTTCCTCACTGCAAAGCCCTGGCATATTATGAATTCCCAGCTTATTATCTAAATTAGGGCTTGCAAAACAGCAGGTTAGTTAGGAGTGCCATTGCTCACCTTCTGTACGCTGCACTCTCTTACCTGATGTAGCCTATTTGGGGTCGGTGCTGCAAGAACCAGCGGTAGGAGACTTTGTCTTTCCACCCTACGTTTCGGGGGTCCTTCCACAGCAGCCTGACCTGATCACTGGTGTCCCCCGTGTGCCAGAGGGAGTTGCGGAGGTGCTCCCCGGGGCCCGTCTTGGACTTCACAGCCTGCACAAACACAGGGGTTTGCTTTCTGCTACTGACCACAGAGAAATGCCGATTTTGGGAGCCTGCAGAAATGCCTTCCTTCCTGCTCCCATGCTCGTACCTGCTCTTCTCCAAGTGCAGCCACTGTTTGCATGGAGAAGCAACTGCCTTTAGTTGGTCTTTGAGTATTTGGGAGCAAGGAAGCAGACTGCCTGGGCAGGCCAGGGGTGAGAGAAGAGGTTTCCCCACAGCAAGACCAGCTTTGCCAACAGTGCCCCATGGCTAATAAAGAGTGTATAATACCACAGAATCACAGAATTGTTATCACAGAATGGATATGGTTGCAATTATGGTTGGAAAAGAGCTTGAAGATCATCACATCCAACCATAACCCCATCACCAACCTGTCTGCTAAACCCTAGCCCTATCAGTGTGTTTCCTTGTGCATTTCTGGAGCAGGAAGGCCAGCCCAGGGCCCCAGCTGGGAGCTGCAGGCAGTACCTTCAGCTGGATACCAGGCTCTGCAACAGCTCGGAAGGGAGTCGCTTGCCAGTACGTCTGCTCCGTCTGCTTCCACATCACCACATAAAAGCTGGAGCTGTCTTGATAACCAAATATAAAGCCAGCGTAGTCATCGTCTGTCACTGTGTTCACATGGAAAGTGCCTTCAAAGTCAACGCCGTTAAAAGCTGTGTAACCTGAGGAAACAGACGTGTTAAAACCAACCAGAAGAGATGTGGTCACATGTTGAAAGCTGCCCTGCTTAAAACCTGAACTGCAGAAGAGAGTACATACCAACAGCAAGGCCAGGGTCACTGTTCATAGTCTGCACAATCTCCATGCCCTGTAAGAGCAAATGCAGGGGGGTTAATGAGCACGTGTGTGGGGATGTGAGGAGCTGCACTGGCTCTGCCTGGCAGCCTCTCCCAGCCTCCCTCTGGCACCCCCATCATTCCTCCTCTCCTTTTGTTCATAACATGTCTATGACACTTGTAGTGCTGGATTTAGATGAGAGCTCTAATCAAATCCTGATGTTCAGCTCCTTGTGTGCATAGAGTTGGGAAGAACTCTTCCCACTGCAGAACTGGCCAGAGGTATTTGTATACTTTGCCCGCCTTCCCCCAGTTCTTCTCTCAATCATATAAACTAGCCAGAATTGGAGATGGAACTGAAAAGAATGGGGAAAGAGGTTTGTTTTGTTCTTAAGTCCTAACTGATACAGTTTTATTAACAGACTTTGTAATTTATTTGCCTGTGAGGAGTGGGTTAAGACAAGCACATACAGCTCAGCTGGCTTGGCAGAGACTTTGGCAATGGGAGGGAATTGCCCATTCCTTGTGACTCAGAGCACATTAGTCTCCTGAAGTCTGAAATGTGTTCACATAAATAACAGCTATTGGTCTCCAACTAGGAGCAGATGCTCTGATACATAACAGGTTCAAGTTTCAAGCTTTAGGAAAGACTCATGAGATCACATTTATTGCTGCAGGGCTATTTCAGTAGGTGATATGAAAGTCTCATGTTTTCCCTCTAAGCAGCTGCAAAATCTGCCCTGAATGAGTCTTCCTGCCTATAATTTATTTTAGTTAATTAATGATGCAGCATCAAGGTGCCATGCATTAAGAAAAAAAATCCTTCATTATAGCTCCTGCACAATGGTCAGGTCACTGACTAGTTTTCTATTTCACTTGCTTGCTAGAGGTCCAGCAACAATACAGAGACAACAGTAATATGTTTTTTTTTCAAATTATTTTTCTGAGGCAATTATAAGGACAAAAGGTATTTTTTACCTGGTTCAGAACCACCCAGTTGGGATCAATCTGCGCATCCCCCTCTGGGTCCAGCACCACTGTCTGATAGGCTCTAAAATCAGTCAAGGTGATCTCTGCGTTCTCAGGGCAAACATCAATCCGATCAATTACTGTGTCCTGGTCAAAGTCAGACTCGCAGACGTCCCCAACTCCATCACCTGAATGCGTCAGAGAAGAGGAGCAGCAAGACAACACATCAAACTTGGGCACTGGGCTGGGTGTCCAAGGAGTCTCAGACCCACTGCAAACAATGTCTTGGGAGGGGATATGAAGGAGGAGACCCCGAGGAGCTCTGCCTTGGCCAAAAGGGCCCCTGGGTGCTGGGGCTCATGCCAGGAGAGGTGCCATGGAGCACACCAGGCATGTGCTGTCCTCACCAGGGCCTGGTGCCTCTAACAGCTGGGGAAGAGCACAGGGTGTAAGCACCAAAGCGGCTCCTGCAGACCCCGCTCACCGTTCTCGTCTTCCTGCCCTGGGTTGGGGACCAGCCTGCAGTTGTCAGGGCCTGGGGGCAAGAGGTCAGGAACGCCATCGTTGTCATCATCATCGTCACATTCATCACCCAGCCCGTCCTTATCCGTGTCCAGCTGGGAGCTGTTAATGACCGTGGGGCAGTTGTCCGTGCTGTCCTGGTGCCCGTCCCCATCGCTGCAAGCAGAGGCACAAAGAACACCACAAACCAACATCAGCTCCTGCTCCTGGATGAGACAGAGCTGCTCTCAAGGACCTGGGCAAGAAATGCAACAGGGGTAACTCCACCATCACAAGGTGGAAGGCTTGGAAACAGACTGTCAGAGCCCAGGCACCTGGTGGCATTCGGATGCCTCAATAGCAAGAAGAAGCCACAACACTGAGGTGACAAGAACATGGCAACTAGGCCCAGACTGATAAATGTTAGTGACATTAGGAAAGAAAATAAGCAGTGTAGTGTCACTGTGCATGAAGCAGCCTGGAGATGCGGATGGAGATGCATTTGAAACAAGTCTACCAGGAGCTACTGAAGCTAAATCCAACCTAGATGAGCTTCTCCTGCCACCGTGCGGCTGTCGGGAGCTGTGCACCACATACCTGTCCTGGTTGGTGTCGCAGGAGTCTCCAACCAGGTCATTGTCAACGTCTGACTGCAAAAGAAAATGGAGAAAATTCCAGCACCACCTGCTGAGGCATCTGTTAAAATGTCAATACTGAAACAAATCAGGATCAGATCTAATACAATTAAAGAACAAAAAAACAAATTTGGAAACATTTCCTCTTCTCCGCATTACCCATCTAATGAAAAAGTCGGTTTTATTTAGGAAAAAACAGACTAGACAAACAGGGTTAATCTAGACTGCAGTGGATCAAGCAATGTGAGAGAATGAGTATTGCCCCCAATACTTGAAGAAAGCCCCTCTCAAATGAATCTAGTCAAGGTTCATTTCTTGAGGAGCTTTATAAATATATTATGTTTCTGCAAGTCAGGTTCCCCCATTGTTTGTGAGTGCCAAAGAGTTTAATCAGAGTTGCAAACATATCTGACCTTGCCCTGATATCTCACCTAAAAACAGTAGAAGTTTTGCTAAATAAGGACATCAAGACTTGGTAGAAAGAAAGTTGTTCTTATGAAAGAAATTCCAGTGTCCCATCATCATGTAGGGTCTGGAGCAACCCACCTTTTAGAGCATCACGGGCAAGAGACTGATATAGGAGAGGGGCTAACAACAACCCAGAGTATGAGAAGGTCCCTGACAGCTCCCTCTTCCAATGTCAGCAGCTTTCCAAGCTCTATATAATCTTCTTAAGTGCTCCCTGTCAAAAGGTAAGCCCTGTGTCTGCACTGGCTGCCTGGTCTTCATGCATCTCTCTTGAATCTCAGCAGTCCCTCTCACTAAATGAGGATATTCTTTCATTCTGCTGGCTAACCTGGTTTGGGTTGCTGATGGTAGGGCAGCTGTCACAGGCATCACCAACACCATCATTATCCTTGTCCTCCTGGTCTGGGTTAGGGATCCTCTGACAATTATCCAAAAGGTTCTTAATACCTAAGAAAAAGTGGATTGGAAGTTAGTTAAAATCAACCTCCTATATTTGCCATCAGGTAACATAAATAGAGAAAGCAAAGATGCTATTCCTTCTCTGTAACTGCTTTTTTTCTGAAATGATACTATAGCTTGTGCAGCCAATCTTTTTTATCTCTTCATTATTAGAAACTAGGAGTATTTTACTGAAGAACAGTTGTGCTGTTCAGCCCAACAACATGCACTTCATTAACTCCGCACACACTTTGCTCTAGGCTGTGCTCTGTGTCACAGTTTACAGGATGGCCCATTCCACCTTCATCATTTCAGCTGTGATTCTAAGTCTCTTTTAAGCCTCCTCCAGCAATGAAAATAACACACCACGTAGCTGGGGCATCCGAGACAGGCAACAGCTGGGACACACAGAAACTCTGAGACATGTCTGAGCCTTTAAGGAATTTCGGAATGACCAATGCACTTATAAAAGAAAAATAGCTCAGTGTATCTATACAGAGTGTACAGTGCTTCAGAAGAAGCTAAAAGATATATACAGATATTGAAGATATATAGAGATATGTAATAATCTGATTACTCCAACCAGAAGTCTCATGCAGGAAGGGAATGTGTTATATGACACTTAACAGCTGGTGATAGTTTCCTAATACACAGCTCAGTATGGACAAGCTTCATAAACATCACAGAAACGGTAAGAACTACGAACCATCTCCATCCATGTCATCATCACAAGCATCTCCCTTCCCATCACCATCAGTGTCCCGCTGGTCATTATTCAGGATATTGCGACAGTTGTCACAAGCATCTCCAAAGATATCCTGGTCGCTATTTCTCTGATTAACATTGGGGGTAAAGACACAGTTATCCTGCAAGAGACACAGATCCAGGTCAGGTATGAGCTGGCCTCTGAATCCTTCATCTTTTTAAATTCAGAGGATTTAGATAAGCCTTGTATTTAATGCTATTTTCAGGAAAAAGCAGCAGCAATTTGCAAGCCGTCTGACATTTTATGTGAATGTTAGCTGTTAGCTTTGGACCAGTTTTCAGTGGTTCTCTCAAATATCTGCTTTCAGCCACTCCACGGGCATACTGACTGCAAACATGCAGCATGACAAGGTCTTGGCTCTCACTTGGTTTCTAGGTGCTCATTTCAGATACATCCACATAAGCAACCTCTAGGGAAGCCTTGGCTGCCCCTCATCTGTCTCAAGGGCTGCAGTCTGAGGGCCTTGACAGTTCCTCAACAGGCTCTTGATGAGAGGTGGTTGCCCCCTCCTGGTAGAGACTTGAACCAAAGTTGAAACACTTGAAAAATGCTATGTCGTGATGCAAAAAGTCCCACTTTGTGCCAAGTTGTTTCACCTAAAGTGCTATTGACCCATAGGACCATAAGAGGTGCAGGCCAATCTTTCTCAGTGGTGTGCGTGCGTCTCCTCCACTAGTACACCCACGTCCTCATCCTGCCAAGAACATGCAGAGAGAGGCACAACAGGACCTGCCAAATTGAATGCAGTTACTTGATTGCTCTGGGAGATTTAACAGCTTTTCTTACACAGCATAATGCAGCCAATTGCTTCAAGATGCTAGAATTTTGTCTTGGTGGCAAAGTACCCCAGAACAGACCTTCCTGGCCTGCCCTAGCTCCACATGGACATCCTTATTCCAAACAAAGCGCCCCCTTGCCTTCCCTCCAAGTACGGTAAGCAATACCACAAATATTTGGGCATGAAATAACAGTGAGGAGGGAAAGCAGAAGAGTTTTTACAGTCTGAATTTTTGCTCCAATAAAACTACAGTCATCCTCACATGCAGAGCTTTTTTCTGGGAGAACCTGATCCAAATCTTCTGAAGTTATTGTTAAGACAGGCCTGAATTTCTGCAGGATTTGCATCCTCACTCAGCGTGCCGTCTGGGCACTTGATTCTTTAAACAGAAAGACAGTAGCTTAATTAATGTTCTTAAGGACCAAGCTATGGGAGACAGTGACAGAAGAGCACAAAACTGTGTCTTGTAGAAGGTATGTTCTATAAAAAAGCTGTACTTGACAAAATAAAATTCAAAGAAAAAATATAAATAAAGGAGCATTGACGGATGGGATTTAAGTAAGAATTTTGGTGAGAAATTTTCTTTTTAGATGTCATAACAGTTAGCCTGGATTTAGAGAGGTACTGACAATAATGAATTTGGGTAATCATTGGCAAATGGCAGCAGACGAGCTTTTGAAATCACTGCCTACTGCAGTGACACAAGATCCTTCTGTTCACATAGTCCCCCGGGCCCCAGGATGGATGCCCAGGTCTACACAGTACCTGCTCATTGAGGATGCCATCTCCATCCGCATCTTCATCACAGGCATCTCCAATCCCATCACCATCGGCATCTTCTTGTCCAGAATTTGGGACAAATCTGCAATTGTCCTAGATAAAAGAAGCAAAGCAAGACAGGATTAACTGAATACTATCAATTATTTCATTTGGTTATTTAGTAAAAGCAATAACGGAAAGATTTTTCTTTTCAGAAGAATTCAGTAACTTGAAAAAAGAGAACATTTTTCTTGGTGCTTCTTCTGTTCTTTCATCATATGCTCTGCACGTTTCTTTTATTTTTCCCCCCTCTTCCATGCTATTATGGGATTAAGAAACAACTTCTTACCTTTCTGCAGTTCTCAGCAGAGCATGACAGTTCTTCATTAGGGTAACCATCAATGTCGATATCTTTTCCACAAATAAAACCATCACCAGCCCAGCCAATGCCACACTAACAATAAAACACCATGTTAGTATTACCAAAAGGTAATGATCAATTCACCAACGCTCAAAATAGACCATGGATTTGAAAAGCAGTAACATGCAAAAGGCTCCAAGGGATATTGAAGAACATCAAAGTTCCCCTTGCAAAGTGGAAAAAATCCTCCTTACAAGCTGGAAAAGCTAAGGAAAATACTTCAGTCAGACTCTTACAATGAATGTTCACATGCCCTTTGTGCTCCTCTGCTCCTAGGGCACAGTTTACTGGTCCTGCTTTGCAGGGAGGTTAGCATTTATTTCAGTAGGCCAGTGGAATCACTGTGGGTATGCAGACTGGATCCCTGATCACAGCTATGGAGCTGAGCGTCCTCTGAGCAGCAGCTCATCAGGAGAGGAATTTGCTCATGAGATGGTCTCCATGCAGTGACACTTGAGAGTCCTTTCTGAGGAAACTACAGCGGGGCTAAAAAGGCCCTTCCTCTCCCTCCCAAAATAGTTGAACAGACACTAGTAACCCATGCAGTATATTTGGCATATGAGTATGACTGCATTTAGACATACTGCAAGAAAAAAACATGCAACACAGACTTAGCTCAGGGTGTTTTGCAGTCGAGTTGCACCAGTATGCCATAATTCAGTCAAAAAACACAAACTGTACTAATAAAACAGCCACAAAGACTTGCTCAGTTCCATCCTTCTAAAGCCCAGCTCTCACTGTTACTGCATGGTTGAATTTATCAACTTACAACACAGGTCACTTCGCCTCGCCTCTCCTCGATGCACCGGGCATGGACACTGCAGGGGTTGAGGGCTCGACTTCTGCAGCTCCTCACGGCCTGACACCCCCTCATTTGGTCTCCTGTGTATCCTGACTTGCATTGCCCACACTGGTAAGAGCCCTGTAAGAATAAAAAGTTTCTCACCAGCCTTTTAACTGGATTTATTTTTAAAACAAACATGTGAATAAATTCCATGCCACGCTGCTTACGCTGTGCGAGTGCAATTTTCCATCCATTAAGGCCCCTTTGCCCTGCAAACAGACTTTTCTTTCCACATACCATTCAGGTTTGGCTCCCACAGCACGTGCTGGAAAACCTGCTCAACTCATGCCTGTGGAGACCAGGTGCCAAAACTTTGTGTAAACTCATCAGCAGCACCTGCTTAGTCAGATCAGCACAGCCAAGCAAGCAAAGCTGTGTGGGAGCTCTTATTTCAGGCTAAAACAGATTCCATCTGTATCTTAGCTCAGCTGGGGACTGAAAGAGTGGAAGTATGCATTATTTTTGTCCCACATTTAAGCTCTGTGCTATCTGTATACTTTTAGTCTGAAAGTGAAGATATTGAAGGTGACTGAATGGCAAAATGATCACTGAACAATCCCAAGGTACGGCCTGTATTAAATATAATGGTCTGTGCATTTTTTCCTAATTGCAGCCAGGCTAACATTTTCAGGACATGCTCAATATATTCTCTTTTGTGCATTAAAATAGCCTTTAAGTTAGTGGTTCCTGACCTAACAGTTTGTAAAGGAAGAAAAAAGCAAAAAATCACGCTGAAAATCACGCTGCTGTTTTATCAGCTAGCAGGCTTCCTATTTCCAGAGACCACCATCCTTCAGAAGAAGGCTAGCCTTGCAATAGGTACAATATGCAACAGAAATCTTCCAGATATGTAAATAAATAAAATTTAAAAAAAAAAAGAAAAGAAAAAAAGAAAAATGCAGTTAGCAGTGAAAAGACAAAGGAACAAGCAAGGAAAGTCTACCAAGTTGAACATCACTGATGGTCTCCACGATGCCCAGCTGCAGAAAGGACCATCTTTACAACTGTAGGTTATTTTTATCCTTTTTATTTGCTATGAACAGAACCTTCTGTGTGCAATCACCAGGCTACTGTAGCAGAACAATATTTGACAAGGGGATAAGTTACATGAAAGGTCAAAATCGCTTCTTAGCATTAAAATGGTCACACGCCCCCTCTGCAGGACTGCACCACTGGATCAGAGAGTGGCTGAGGTTGGTAGAGTCACCTGGAGGGCATTGCCTGGGTCTGTGTCCAGATGCCTGTGGGATTTCATCAAGGAAGGAGACCCCACATCCTCTCTGGGCAACCTTTTCTGGTGCTCAGTCACACATAACATCCCTCAAACCAGTTTTAGTTCTGCAGTGCTTGCTTTACTCCATCATCAACCACGTCTATAGGTATTAAATGTCTTGTACTAATCGCAGCTCTTCTGCTCATTGTATCATATAGGGCAATATCTGGTACTGCCTTCATCAGATACCCTAATAAAGTGAAGATGCTGCTCCTACAAAAGGGCACCTATAAGATGACCTTGCTGCAGTAATTCCTGCATGGCTAGAGACAAGGGAAAGTAAAGGTCAAATCCTTCAGAGGAGGTTCTTTCCCATAATATGCTCATAAACACACATAAGTGGAAGGTGAACAGAGAATTCCTAGCGTTCTTCAGGTAAAGAGATAAGAATGTAGCTTAGTGTACATGTTAATGACAAATTATTATTGACTATTTTATTCTTATTCATGAAATGGAAATTCTTTAATTTAGACTGAGCCAATAGATTACATTGATTCACTCTTGAATCAGAGACACAAATACAATCCTTGTAGAATTTTAAACTGATGACTTCTTTAATGCCACAAATGAAGAGGTGCTTACCAGCGTATTCACACAATGGGAATTAGGAACACAGAGTCCATCTCCATCATTCTGACATTCATCAATGTCTAAGCAGACCTAGCAATAAAACAAAACAACCTATAATAAAAGCTAAGTCAAAGATCCAAGTTTGAAGAAAAGCCACCAAAGTTTAGATTCAAAGAGGAGTCATAACCTCTCCTGAAACCACTCTAAGAATGGCACAGATATATTCATAGCCTTAATTTTCACATGGTTCTCCAGATACAAAAGCCAACCCTGAAGAGGCACAGACTGATAGTGTCAAAATGTCAAACTTAGGATGGGCTTGTCATTCACTCACAGGAGTTGAGAGCTATGTCTCCACTGCAGAGCTGTACAGGAAAATTCACAAAAGCTGTAGTAAAACAGAGCTTTTCTATCAAACTCTTCCTCTTCCTAGGTCAGCAGCAGGTTACAGAAATAAATAAAGCCTCTCTCTAAAACTGATCAGATGTGCCTCTGTAGATAGTATAAGAAGGACATGGAGCTTCTGGAGAGGGACCAGCGGAGGGCAACAAAGATGATTAACGGACTGGAGCATCTCTCGTACGAGGAGAGACTGTGTGAGCTGGGCCTGT
>JAUBOD010000178.1:252325-263105 GCA_032353885.1 Nothura maculosa
CTGGAGCGGGAAGGTTGGACTAGATGATCTCTAGAGGTCCCTTCCAACCTTATAGATTCTGTGATTCTGTGATTCTTTTCCTGTCACCATCCTAATCCTGTATGTTAGACAGATAATACTCTTATTAAAGCCAGGGAAACACAACAATCAGAGCAGTAACACCAAGCTCTGCCTAACTGCACAAGGCAACTGTGTAGTGTCTGAAGTATAAATCAAATGTACAAACACCCCCTGCCCTCACACTGGAGATGGCTGCAAGGACACTGCCACTTACCTGCTTGTTGTTTTTGGCGTAGCTGAGCCCTACCCCTTGCACCATCTGTCCTGTATATCCCGGGGGACACGTGTCGCATCGGAAGCCCGGAGCAGTGTTCACACAGCGCACTCCGGGGAAGCAAGGGCTGTATCGGCACTGCAAGGACAAAGAAAGAATGGATGTTGGGGCTTCAGTAACAGCCAGCCACTGACTACATGCAGAGACCTCTCATGTCTCTGGGACCTTGAATTTGCTGAGGCAATGCTCCATGCAAATCCCTGTATGTCCTCTGTCCTGCACAGAAAACACTCTCAGGTATATTTGACCTCATGGACATTCAGCTGTTCTCTGAAAGTTGACACATACCATCTTGCACAATAGCATGCAGTAGTGCCCCAAGCTCAAGGATGTGCCTGTAGTACCCACACATAGACCAGAGGACCACAGGCAACCCTTAGCACTTCTCCCCACACGCCACATACCCACCCCATCACCCTTGGGCTGAAGATGCAGCTCACATCACTGCCTAATGTGGTTTCATGGAATGTTGTGGCCCATTTCTGTGGATTTCTGGGTGCCTGTGGGTAGCCACATCTTGCATTGCTGCCTTCAAATATCACCAGCCCCTTGAGTGATGTTTGTAAGACTACTCAAAACATGAACATGTCACCATGCTGTGTATGACTCAGAGCAATCAGCAAGATATATGAAAGAGTTTATATATATTATATATAATAGAAATACTTCTCCTTCATCACTAGCAGAAAAACATCCATGAAATGATGAGAGAACAAAGAAACATCTATGTGCGACATCAAACATGCAACTTGTGTGGATATATATAATACATGACTCTGTATTGCCCAGAGTTTGTATTTGCCCTTTAACTTACCATCTTTGGAGAGCTGCTACACACTAATAATCACTCACTTTTAATAGAACACAAAAAAATATATTTAATACCAAAGTGTGTTTGAGATAAAAATTTGACAGAAGTATGTCCGAGGCTCACATAAGGCAAACAGAAAAGCTAAGAGAGACATTTTGTCCCTGATAGCAAAATTTTTTAATGTGAATTTTGTCATAGTCAGTAGAGGGCACTCAAACAACATCATAGACACAGCAGCACCCCAGCACAGAGCACACACACCATCAGCATGTTAAAATAATGTCTTCAAAGGCGTCCTAAATACAGGAGCTTGCTGCAGAGATGTGAACAGTCTCAGCAGGTCTGATAGCAGCTCTCAGTGGGGAAACATTTAGATTTCTCTTAACCAGAATTTTCATGGGAGCTTCTATTTAAATGTCCAGGTTTTAGGAAGTAATATTCCTTGTTATTTCCTAAAATAATAGGAAGATCCCTCAAGAGGAAGGTATTATCCTAGAAAAACTTTGGAAAACTATTCAAAAATACTACTTCCCTTGTTAACATCTTAGCTGACTAAATGCAGCTTACAAGACATTGTAAATCTGTCACCATTTATTATCTCTTTGCCCCCACTGCTTGAGAAATCCTAAGTGTAAATCCATAAATAAGTGTTTTCTGTTAATGAAAATGCACCATTCTAGCCAGCTTCTAGTAGCAGTGTCCACCCTGAGACTGAGAACCACCCAACCTCAGTTCTCCCTTTTGTGCACTCCACAGATGGGTCCAAGTTGGACAGGTCATGCCCAGCTGCTGACACTTTGTGTCACAGACCTTTAAGGTTAAGCTGAAAGCACAGCAGCAATAAGGGGTGAGCAGAGGATTGGTCTCCATGGCTGGTTCAGGAGCACCACAACTTAAAAACAAACTCTGCATGAACAAGAAGGGCTCCCACAGGTCAGCCCATAAGGACAGATGCTCTTCAAAGTCCTAAAAGCACTAAACTCCTTTAAGTAGCTTGTCAGCTCACTGGGCTATTCCAAATTTTCACCCGTGTAACTTCCACAAAGTTGCAGCAACAGCAGAATAGAGGAGTGGAATCAAGTCAGTACATTCACCGTGTAAGCAGTCAGCAAATGCTGAAGACACCAAGCATTAGCAACACATCGCTATGCACAAAACCAGCTAGATTTCTGGTTTTCATCTTTCTTCTTTTTCTTTTTTGTTCTGTGAAGGTCATTACTTTACCTCATCGATATCTGAGCATGTAACTCCATTGCCTGTGAAGCCTTCAGGGCACGGGCCACACTGAAATCCCTCAGTTGTCTCTGTGCACCTGACCCCTCTGAAGCAGGAATTGGCTTCACATTTGGGTTTAGGGCGCCTGGGAGGTGACGTTGGAAAATTCACTGTTCCCAAACCTGTAACATGGAAAGAACAGCTCTTTTAGTGATTAAAAGAAACATCCATCATGGCTTTAGCTGGCCAGCACTCCACAGAGAGCCCCACAGTGCTGCTTGGTGGGGGATCCTATTTCTGTCCCACATGCAGTGAGGCTGCAAGGAACTACCAGCTGTGCTGGGGCTCAGGAGACTTCATGCTGGAAGTCTCACATGCCTTGCCAAGCTCCAGAGAGTGGAAATTAAGCCTATTTCACTAGGTCTGCATGCTGCTCTTGACTACACATGGCAGCCCTCCTGCTAGGTTTGTCCCAGCACAGACCCGCTGCTGGGCAGGGGAGCAACACTGTGAAAGCTGGGGAGCTCAGAAGGATCCCCAAGAACTGAAGTTTCACAGCACAGGGCCCCCTGTAAGCTAAATCAGCAACATCACCTCGTTACATGAAAAAGAGTGCCACGATTTCACTAGAGCAACATCTGACCTAAGGGGAGCAAAACAGCTGCAGTTGGCAGCAGGCAGGATGCACAGCAGGACAGGCAGTACAACTGCTTCAGACACACAGAGGCCAGCCTGGGGAAAAGCACCATATCCCAAAACTCTGGCTGGTGCTGAACCTTGCTACTGATGCACGAGTTACGTCCTTGCAAGATTTAAAGACATTTTCTTTGGCACTTGCACAGGAAGCTTGGTCTTGCCAGTTGTGTAGGAGGGCCATGCAGGGGTGTTCAGGAAGGTATGTATTTCTTCTGTTTAGGTAAAAGACAGACACTGTTTCATTTGGATCCTAATGCTGTTAACTAGTGACTACCTGCTCAGAATGAGACTATTTTCAGGTGACACCCATGGGATCTTCCTCAGCTTGAAAATACCAACCATTCCAGAACAGGATGCTTGCCTTATCTTTCTGCTACAACTGGGGCTGAGAGTGCAGGGTGAGGTGGCATCACTTGGTTTGAAGTGTTTTATTCCCCAGTGGGTTACTGTCAAAGGTGTAGAAACTGAAAGCTTTTTCTCAGGTGAAATCTCTTTTTAAATTTGTGTCATATACATCTAGAATTTTAGACATATTTTCTATAAAGTACTCTTCAGAAACCAAACAAATCTCATGTAATCAGAATTAGCTTTAAAGTAACTATTGCATCCAGTTGCCTTTTACAGGCAGTACAGGAATACTCACCACATGCTTGGCACTCAGCTATGGTATTTCTCAGAAAGGTTGTTTCCTTGACCTTCAGGATACAGAAAACAGACATTATTTGGATACAGGCAGCTCCCAGTTTGTTTCCAGAAGAACCATTCTATTTTTTTCCCCCAAGACATCACTCAAACCATGCAACATATGTACTACATCTTGAAACAATACACTCTTCATACTCCATAAAACTAAGCTCAGCTATAACGGTCAGAATTCAGTTCATCCTTCATCAGACGAACCTTTAAGAATGACATGCCTAACTTAAGGCATGTGCCAGCAAATCCTGCTTAGAGATCCAAAAACAACAAGTACAAATTTATTTCACTTCTATGCAACAGATCTGCCTCCATCTAACAAGAGACTATGGCAGCTGCTGGAGCTCTTCTCCACTTCAAACAGCAGCCTTTCTGGGGCTGAATACGCAAGTCACGCACATCACCACATTGAATGGACCTTCACAGCGTGCTCAGGACAGTTACTTCTTCTCCAACGTGCCATGCCTCCAAGGCAATGGACTCCACACACTTATTTTTTATTGCTTAGGTGAATTCTGCTCTGACCCTATGAGAAGTCACGAGATTGGAGATTTCATGCTGAAGGCCTTATACAGTACCTGTTGTCTGAGAAGGTCTTTCACTTCTCCCAGTATTTGATTCATCTGCACCATCTGACTCATCAGCTGCCTATTAAAATCACCTGCAAGAAAATGGTAAGGAAAAAGGTGCACAATGCACATAAGTTTCCTTAATTTGCCATGATCATTTCTGAGATACAAGAAGGAATCTCCTGACAGAGCCCAGGAGGGGGACATTACTGTTGGTTAAGCCCTGCAGGAATGCTTACAGAAAATACAATATTTAGCTTCTTTATTTTTGTAGAGGGATTTGAAGGACCTCAAGGCTCTTCTAGACTTAATTTCATGGTATATCCAAGAAAAAGGAAGAAAAACCAAAAAATGGTCTATACAGAGTAAAGTAACATATTTCTAACATTGTTTCAGTGTCTAACGATATTGGCAACTAATGTCACCCACATCACTGGTTTCTCCCAGGCCTGAGATCTGCATCCCATAAGGTGTGAAGCCTTAGGGTTTCAAGACTGAAAAGGAGCTGTTTTGGATATTCCACCTGGGGAAGCCAAGAAACAGCCATCCCTATAAAGGCAAGTAACCCCGATTAAGCATATTCTCTACCACTACAATTAATTTCTGCTCATTTTTCAAAGAGAAATCATTCAGTGTTCCAGGTGAGCTCAGAGTGCTGCTCTGATAAAAAAAATGCCCTTATGATCAAAATGGTGGTTTTAATGCCCACAGCCCTCATTTTTCTTTTTCTTTTCTTCCTTTTTTTTTTTCTTTTTCTTTTTTTTTGCATTTTGTTGTTAGTTGCAGCCCATTTTACTGTATACAAGCTCCATAGCCGCATTCACTTCTGGTGGATTAGAGCAAGGGCTGTTTCATTCCTAAGGCCTCACAAAACTCCACACTCCAACACATACCATCAAATATGCACAAAACCAAACCAGTTCTCAGCATCCAATAGCAAATTAAAGACCTTTATCAAAACAGCAAAAGCTATAGCCATAACAAGCAATAGAGGAGGAGTATAAATGACCCAAGATTCATTAAATCTTATTCATTAAATGAAACATTAGTTTTGACCCAATGACAGAGAAGCAGCATAGAGTGTATTTAACACAGCAATGCTCTGTTTTTGTGTGTGTGTGTTTGAAGCTTCCTGCTGAGCTTGTAGCTCTCTCAAGCAGTTGTTTACTTCTCTAATTCTGTATATCAAAATAAATTCTAGAAATAAATGCTTTTTTATATATCCTAAGCGGGCAAGAAGGATGTGTAAGTCGTAAATATAATGTGGGGGGGCATTGAAGGCTGGCAGGCTGAAAGTGAACAGAAGGAAGCACATGCAAAGTGGCCCTTTGCCAGGAGATGTACTCCATCCCACGTTCAAAGCTGACCAGACAAAACTGAGTACAAAGCACAAAGACTCCACCTCTGGGTCAAGAAGTCCATACACCATAAACCAGTGGAGGCTGAAAGAACATTTGGGAAAGCAACACTAAAGCTGCTCTTTCTTAGACTCTTCCCTTTGGGTCCATGATGGTATATTAGACTAAAAGGATCATTGGTCTGATGTAACACAGACTTTTTTGTTTTTCTGCATTATGTTAAGTGCAGCTACCCTACATGACCTTCAAAAGCCTCTTTTCACTGAATGATTTTGTAACTCCGGTGACATGTGGCATATTAATCTCAACTACCAAAAAGACTGTGTCTTGTACCATATTTTCCTGCCCAAATGGGAAGATTTGAATACCTGTGTTCAACCTCTACCTGAAAACAAAGTTCTCACCTCTCAGCTAAGCTGCTTAGTTGTCTCAGCCTCACAGCCTGAGCGCTGAGGGACGCCTGCTGCCACAGTAGCAGCAATCATTAGGATGCTCAGTCGAAGCCAAGTACCATTACTGAGGTCCTAACCTCTTCCACATGTTTTCCAATTAGTATAAAAACATTCATACCCATGCTTATACCAAAATATGTAAGTGCCATCTCCCTACAAAGCTAAGCACTTCCATTCCTGTTTTTTCTGGCTAAAGGCAAAGTTGTGGTTATCTGATATATTGCTCCTGTACAGGGCACCATGAAATGTATATGAAGTGTGAGGCAGCTGAGTTAATATTGCTGTTGGAACTCTTGCCCCTCTTCTTTCTGTGGATTTGACTAAGCAGACTTTGAATATATTCATGGGAGTGGTTTTTTATTTAATATGTGATTAATTTCATTTGAAGGTTATATGGAATTGAACTTAAGAGGCCAGTCCAAAAAGCCCAGCCAAGTGTAGGCAGCCAGGGAGACACTATCTCCTTGCATTACTATGGTTTGAATTATTGATTAATGAGGAGAAAGTTACAAACAAGAACAAGTGTGGAATTTGGAAATCCTGCTCACGGAGCTGTAAATTATTCCAGGAGGAAACACTGAATTGTCCTTCCCTTCTATCTGTGTCACGGATGATTTACACAGAGAACAGGCAAAACAGATTTTGCTACCTCTGCACAGCACTGATGCCTGCATTCATGTAACAGACACATGATCGTCTCGTACTAAAATCGCATCTTGTCTCCAATGGCATGGAACCTAATTTAACCAAAACCAGCACTGCTTCACGTTCTGGAAGACAGGGAAGGGTGACAGAGCGAGCAAGCTTCTCACGGATGCTATTTCAAACCTAAGCTCACATGTTCTGCTTCGCTGCTGTCACACAGTGCATGAACAGTGTGAACCCGCTGCGTGGCTTCGCACCCACACTGCAGTGTGGGATTGACAGTGCTGGAGAGGGGCTCCACATGGGGCCATCTCGCCCAGGTTCCCTATTGAGAGCCTGGAGAGCACCCTCTCCTGTCCCCACGAGGGCACCCAGCCCCGTGGCAGCTGCAGGAACCCCCACAAAACATGAGCACTGGCCACATGGGTAAGCGCACTCATGGGTTTGGTTCCACTCTCCATCTGCCTATTTTCATAGAGCCTGTAGCACTTTTAACACTACACAAAGCGTGATCACATTAGTTGTACAGTCTTATGAAATTAGGCTAAAAGGCCACTTCTCATCACTACAGACTCTTTTTTCACCAGGCCATCAACTCAAGTGCTCTCTCACCTGCGGTGACTGTTCAATGACAGTCATCTGGGTGACTGTTCTCTTGCTCATACTGAGCTGTTTCCAAAATATTTTCATGATATCATTTGCAGTTAAAAAGATCACTACTCATCAGAGCTTATCCACATTTTTAGTATTAACCACAACAGGATATCAATGCAAAGATGGTAAGGAACTTCTTTAAACTCTCAAACGCAGAGCTTACCAGTGTACTGAGGAACAGGTTCAATTTGTTGAAGGAAACAATCCTGCAGATTCCCGACTTGGGCAAGTGATCCTCCTGTTACCAGCTTCAGCTCATCTAGTGTATCCTGGAGTCATGGGAGAAAGGGAGAGATCACCATTCTGGTACAACAATAGGATTAATTTTTCAGAGAGGATCTCCATTCCCCAAGCATGTAGAGCTCCTACACTGCCTATTCAGGACCACTCATCTTCATGTAACTTGTAATAAAATCTCAATTTTTTGCATGGCAGATTTTCACATAGCAGTGGTTTCTTTCTTTTCTTTCTTTTTTTTTTTTTTCTTTTTTCTACTTAAGTTCATACAATCTCATACCAGGAAATTCACATAGTTTTATATCTGTAGTATATAAAAATGGCTTCTATGGATGATATGAATCCAGAGCGATCTTTTCCCCTGTCCACAGAGGTACACATATCAGGAACATGGGCATCTTAGTAATTCTCCACATAAAGGGGCTCATTTTCCAGTCTACATTGAAATCAAGCAAGGAGGAAAACCTGGGCCAGATTGCCTTCGCACCTAATGCATATTTTGCAATAATAGCAATGAAAGATGTTTGTTGCTGCTGCTTATCCTGGACTGCTGATACGGAAGCAACAGGAAACAAGCCAAGCTCCTGGTCAGTAGATAGAGGCAAAAAACTACGAAAAGTTATTTTATTCAAACAGCTGGGGTTTAGACTCTCATCTGTCATCAAGGGATCCCCGCCGTTGTGTCTCATCAGCCCATGTGGCTTATTGTGAAGGAGAAAATCACACGCATGGTCAATTGTTGCTCATGCCGAACTGCCATAAGAAAATAAAAAAAGAGCTGCCTTATTGGATCAAATGAGAGCTTATCCAAAGTCTGATTCCTGAGAAACACCTAGACTGCAGTAAGGGAGTCCAAAATTTTTAAATAAGTTGAAAACTGTGTTTACAATTACGATGAATGGCAAAACTCTTACTGTGTTCACTGAGGCTAAGATTTCACCCGTTCCAAAGTGAACTTGTGGACATCTCTTTCACAGACCGCTTTTATACTCCAGCATTCCTAAAGCACTATCACACAGAGGTTGGCTGCTGTGAGGGCAGAGGTCTGGGCCCAGAGAGCCAAAAGGTTCCCCTGGCCCCTCCAAATGCTCGGGCTGCTTCCAGCTCTGCTGCTCACCTGTGACTTCCTCTGGAAGGTCCGCAACTCGACAAAGGCCGACTTCTGCGGCAGCGTTGAAAAGGCTTTGGGCAGGTCCCGAACAGCTCCCACGTGCAGGCAGTCCAGGTACAACTCGACGGTGCTCGAGCCCTGCTGCAGGCCACTGAGCCTCAGCAGGACAGCGTGGGGCTTCCCATCCGCCAGCTGGATGTTGCTGAAGATGACAGAGTTCAGCCGCCCGTCGCTCTTGAGATAGCGAAGTGCCACTAGTACAAAACACACACAGGAACTCTGAGAGGGTAGCAGATAATCCAAGCCCGATCAAGGAAGATCCTGTGGGAAACTGTCATGCCTCTGCTATTCATCCTCGTGTCAGCTTCAGTAAATGCATCCCATGTGCTGATATATGTGGTAAGAATAAATGGGACACGGAGTCTGGAGCTGGATTACCAGGGCTCTGGTGTGGCTCCCCATTTGTAAAGCACTGATGCCTGCAGCCCATTTTCCACTGCTTTGTCCAAACCTTTTTAAATAGCTAAAGTTATGAAGTTACTACCAAAAGTTATTACTTTTTAGTTACCCTAAAAGGTAATGTGCTAAAACACACAGATAATGGGCACAGTTGATACATGGATAATCAGCTCTGAGAGATTTATATTGGGTAGTCCTAGAGTTTACTGCATAGCAGAAAAGTATCACTAGAACAACAGATTCAGGAATGCAAAGCTGATTGACAGTGTAATATTCAACAGCACCACTAAAGAAACAGAATAAGCAGGAATTGGTCACAATTTGTTGTAATAAACAGTATGTGAAAATAAACTGTAAGACAGAGAAGACAACCTGTACCTAAAAACGACTACAGCCTCATCTCAAAACTTTCTTTAAAGCTTCAATGAGTGACCTACTCGATACTTTCAACACAACAAACTTGTCAAGGTAAAAAAGTACCATCCAAAACACAGCAGCAACCAAACAAAAATTCTTATACCCTGAAGTAATATTTAAAAATGCCTCTTTCTTTAGGAAACTGGATCTTCCAGCTAGATCACTTAGACTTGCTGGCATATCCACTGAAGCAATGAGCTGGTGCAGCTAGAATGCGTAATTATTTTACGGTGCTAAACAGATCTTGTTTTAAGGATCCTGTTTTACACATC
Source organism: Nothura maculosa (assembly GCA_032353885.1). Classification (NCBI taxonomy): domain Eukaryota; kingdom Metazoa; phylum Chordata; class Aves; order Tinamiformes; family Tinamidae; genus Nothura; species Nothura maculosa. The sequence goes on from JAUBOD010000178.1 coordinate 262,252, forward strand.
CCAGCCTGCCTGTGTCTCACATTTCCTCACCCAGCAGCTACATGCACTGGGGAGTCAACCTGCACACACATCAGGCACGTCAATAGTTAAGTGCTGCTCTTTGTGAACATCTGTCTGAAGCTTACAGAGAGCTGCCACTGCTGCATTAAATGAGAGCTCACAGATGCTCTGACCTCCAAGAAACACCTAGACTAGAAGGAGGTCAGATAAAAATTGTGCATACAGCAGAGGGTAAAAACTCTAATGACTTCAGAGAGAGCTTTGAATAGCTTCTCATGTCTAGTGAACTTGTCCTACTTCTATTTGCTTAGTAGCACAGAGACAGGAAGATCACTTCTTAATATACTCTCCTGATGCTGCGATATCTCTATTAGCTGGGAACACGTAGCTAGTAGCCCAGAAGATCCCTGACAATCTTTCTAATTGCTTGGTCTAATGATGGAGCAAGCCCAGATTTACACCAGCATGAACAGAGCAGCACGTGTCTTCCTCTTTGCAGTGTACACGACTGCTTAAATCGCAGCAGCTGCCATCAATATCTGAATGTTTTCACTTCTGTCTATGTTTAAATGTTGCCAGAGCTGAGATTTCCGCAAAGGTGCATGAGGTCCCCAGTAACTTGCTAAAAGGTAACATTTTTGGCAAACTGAAAGATCTGGCAAGACAGTATGTTGCAGGTATTCTACTTATGTGAATACTATGCACATGGAGTTGTATGAATGCAAGATCCTTGGATGTGGGCCCTGCATAAAGAGAGACCACGTGCGGAGGGAGGGAGGGAAGGAGGGAGGGAGAAAGGGAGAGAGAGAGAAAGAGAGAGAGAAAGAGAGAGAGAGAGTGAAAGAGAGAGAGAA
>JAUBOD010000178.1:296919-325071 GCA_032353885.1 Nothura maculosa
TGCCTGCTGGAGCGGGAAGGTTGGACCAGATGATCTCTAGAGGTCCCTTCCAACCTTATAGATTCTGTGATTCTGTGGTTGTTTTTTTGGTACAGTGCAAAATCCTCCCTGCCTTGCCCTTCCATAAAAGTCTCAAATGTATAACTTAAAGAATAAACGGGGTACTGGCAGTATTGTGTGTCGCAGGTCTAAGTTTAACTAGTGAGAAAACCTACTGTATAGTATCCTTTGAAAATCACCACCCTCAAGTTATCCTGATATTTACTGACAGGTGTAGAGTTTTTCAACAGAAATATCACAGTTTCTAAGATGAAATGCTAATAGAAACGTGTGTGAAAGCATAAGGGGAAACAAGAGAACAAAGATTAAAATAGTGACCTGTATAAATAACCAAGGGCATGATTATAAGCAGTGAAGCTGGTAAACACAGAGAAAAGCAATGCTCTGATGAGGCTACAGCATGGGTGAGTCATTGGCAGAAGCTGGGTTCTGGTAACAGGAGGAGGGCAACAAAATTCCCATTGAGTGCATATACTATTCTTCTGCTTTTCCAAGAGGACAACTGGTTATAGCCACAAAAATATCCAAAAGAGGGAAACAAAATGCACAAAATGGTTCCTGTAGGCTGTGGTAAAGAAGGTCCTGGGCCAAGAGATTGCCCCAGAATAGGAAGGTTTTGGCATCTGAAGAGTACAAAAGATCATTGTCATCAAAAGGAGGAACCCAAGAAAGAGAAGTCAAATAACTGGTGAGTCACATTTAACTGTCAGACAACAGAGTGAGACCTACTAGATTTAAATAAATTTTGACTGGTGATGGAAATATCAACAGTCAAAATTTAAATTAGTCAAAATTAAGTTCATTGTCTAACCTGTCTGGCCAAAACCCATCTGTGCAGTTTGAGAGCTGGTGAGGAATCTTCTGACTATGTCTTTTCTCTCAAAATCTGCCCACTTCAGAGTAGCCAACTGCTTGTTGGTCCAAGCTCTTACCTGGTAGGACTCAAAAGAGGGGCATTCAGCTGCCCACTGTGCCTATAGTCAGTGTCATCAAACAGTATCAACTGGAAGGGACAGCTGGAGCTCATCTGATCTAAAACCTGGCTCAAAGCAAGACCACCTGCTCAACTGCAGCTCAGGTGGAGTATGCAGGTGAATTTTAAATATCTGTAATCCCCTGGACCAATCCTCTTCTATTCCTGCTGCTTAATTTTCTAAAACTAAGTGTCCCAGGGTCTAGAATTTCAGGAATATGGCTGAGCTAATTATCATTAGGTTAATTCCTGGGTTCATGCAACACTCATTTTAATGCAGAAGATCTTGATCTCACCCCAGTGTGGAAAACAAATGAAATATTTTTAAAAAGTAGAATAAAGAGACTGTGTCTTTCCATCAGCATAGAATACCATAGAAATAAAAGGAATTGTTACTTGGTTCTAAATACAGTTGAATGTAACCCAGCAACAGTGTCACAGACTTAGCTTAAGGAAGATTTTGAGAAGACTCTTTGTAGACTTTAATCAGACACCTTCAAGATTTGATAGTTGAAAGACAAATGAAAATCCTTTTGAGTGCCAAGTGTTAGATGTGAATGATGGCTGAAGCTGATGATTCATTGAAATGTATAAACCATTTAAATTATGGGCTCCTACTAAAGACTGCTCATGCTCTTCACAGGCCTCTGCAAATAACCAAATTAAACATAACTGATCACTGCTTCTATTGCAGAGGGTGCTCTGTAAGACCTAATCCTGGAGTAGGGCTCGGTTTCTGCTAGAAGCTGCACAAATACAGACAAGAAATAAGCATGAGTGTCAGCACACACAGTCTGTGCCCTCGTCTTTGCCTTCCTGCCATATAGGAGCTCAAATACCTTGTTTGTCTGGCTGTTTTTTTCCCTCTCTTAGCTGCAAGTGCATGTCATGTGCCAGTTTCTAAAGACTGTAAGTTCAGGCTCTTCTAAAGTGACACTTATTTTTTAAAGGATCAAGGCCAGGGATTGTCTTGCTTAAAAGATAAAGAACCAATAGTGCATGGCCAAGACACTCAGCGTCCCTTCCCTAGGATTCTAGGAGTTTATATATCATTAATAGTATCAGTTCTCACCTTTGTCACTAACAGCATTGGCATTAAAATTGTTTAAAATTAGTAATATTTATCTCCTATGAGAAAAATGGAATCTTTAGTAGTAGTTTTTAAAAATAGCATGTGCTCTATCGCCTACATGACAACACAAAAAATAGAATTAACTGTTAATAGAATTAACATAGTCTGCAACAACCCTGTTGCAGATATCAGACAGTCAATATTAAGTAGTGGACCATATTATAATTAAATGTTTGAGCAAAGTTACAGACCAAAATCTTGGCAATCCCGTTTTCTAACATCTTGTAATATCTGTGGGACATGCGTTATTTGCTGCTAGACCAGCACATTTACATTTCAGCTATATAAATATGATAACATTTAGCCTTTTCACACATGTACTATCAGCAAGGTAGAATCTAGTCTCCTGGGGAATTTATCTTACACAGCCTATCTTGACCACTTTGGCCTTTTCTTAAGTCTAGTACAAAAATCAGTTACTAGAATACACTGAGTGCAAAAATCTCAGCCTTCCTCATCTTTCTGGTACTCTCTGCAGAACTCACAAAGACGAATTGCAGAAAATTTCCTCCTTCTCACTCTTTCCTCATCTCTTGCTCCATAATATTAATTCAAACTTGAATGAAAATTGACAGCAATTACTATTGAAGACAAACTCCATTTATCAATAACTTTTAGACCCCAAGTAACTTCCTCTTGCTCTATTTATCTAGACATGTATCTTTTAACTACATCTTCTCATATCCTCTCTCTGTTAGGCTCTAAATCCAGGTCTTACTCCTATGATCCAGATGATTATTCCTGTGTTACCATCTCTGTGCAGAGGTTTTCAAAGGAGCTAGCTACCTGTACAAACAGGACAGCACTGTATTTTTAATGTTTACATCCAGATGGAGTTCTACACAGTGAAAAGCAAAGAGCAAAGGCAGGAAATCCAACCAGCAACTGGGTAGTGACTGAGAAAGGGAATATTCCTGCAGGGAACAATCTGTGGATGGCATAAAGTCTGGGCTTGCTACAACATTCCTAAGGGGAAAGCCTTGGTCAAATAGACACAGAATACATTTAGGACTGTATGCTAAATGGATAGCAAATAGAAGATGATGATTTTTATACTTTTAGGCATGCTCAGTTCTAATACAAATTCTACACAGTGTGAGTCTGAGCTGGTGCACTTCCCATGGTGCAAAGGTTTAAAGGAACATTGAGTTTTCAGGCACTGTCTCCAGCTTGAGCTCAGAAAATGGTTTTCCAACAGCCCATAATACCTGCTGGCTACAGCACAAACAAAGAGACCAAGCGAACAGCAAGGCAGCGTTTTGAAAACTTTGGCTTTATTGGGCTGGCGTCAGAAGTAACAAGCTATCTAGGTAGATGTTCACCCCTGACTCTTGGAGAGGAGGAAATAAAATTCTACTTTTCTCCTAACTGTTTTCCTTACCTGTGAAGTAAGGTAAAGGGAAAAGAAAAACAAAAAACAAGAAATCACTTAGTTTAAGCAGAGGGGTAGCAGCTAAAAGAATCAAGTGAGCGCTTCATGCTGACTCAGCAGAACATCTGCACGCGCTTGTTCCTCTGCTCCTACTTTGGCTTCGCTTGGGTGAAGGTGGCAGCAAGGGCAATCCACAGCAGGATCCAAGTCAGAAGGGGGTTGCAGCAGGAGAACATCTTTCTTGGCATAAATTAGAGCCAAGAAAGAACAAAAAAAGGATTAGAGCTCATAAGAGAAATTAATTTTTGCAGAAGTAGAAAAGTGAGGAAGTTTTCTCCAGTTCATGTATATGGGACATATTCATATCCAGAGAGTCCTTGTTTTCTGCAGAGTTTTGTCAAACCACTTGGGCAAGCAGATGAAGAGTTCTGGATTTTAACAAGGAGTCTGGGGCACGTTAATTCAACATTTTAGGAGCTCAAGGATCTAGCTTAAGCAAGGTGCTCCTAAGCTAAACAGACTATGTAGAAGGTGCTTGGTATATAATACAGAAGCATGGGCATCCAAATGACTTCCTAGAAGCAAGAGCTATGTACATTGTGCAGTTGTGCACATGCAAACAATTATCCAGTCATATCAAATATAGCTTAGCCATCCAGGTCATTATGTGCAGATCTCAAAGACTGCTCTACCAGGCAGGGGACAGGCAGTGGTTTCTACAACTAGTTATTTAAGTACTTTCCTTTGAATGATCTCGTTCGGCTACTACAAAACCATGAACTTAGACAGATGTTTGAGGCTGCTGCATCCCCGTGCTGCTACAGAATATCCAGATTTCATTCTCAGCATGAGCTACTCCCTCACAGCAGGTTGTACCATATTTTATAAAGGTCGATCATTTGGGAACACATGTGAAGAGGAAAAGCTTTGTAGTTTTCTGTGAGCCCAGGAGTATTATCTGACTATGAACATCAGATTTCTCCGCTAATGTACAGATCTCCAGATGGCCGGCTCATGGGAAGCTTCGAGTGTTACTTTGGCAAGAACTGGCTTCCGTGAAAAATAATTTTTTTAAAAAAAATCACAGTTCTTTTCCGCAGTGGTTTGGTAATGCACAGCACAAGAAAATACTTGGTAAACACATTATTCATATGGAGGAAACAGTTCTTTCATAGTTCGGGGAAAAGGAATGATTTAGTCTAATCTTGATGCTGGAGTCTGCAGACAATCACTCTAACATAGTTCTTTTTATCATGATAATAGTATGGTTTCCTTCCCTAGTGTGTATTTTTCTCCCGAGAAAATATGACGTATTAGGCTCTTGGGTTTAAGAGTGTTTTTTTTTTCCCTCCGTGCCTGTTTCTAAGACCATTCTTTTTCACCCTTCCCTCACTTTACTGTTAGTGCATTAAGCATTTCTGACAGCTCAGGATCCCATCTAATCTAATTTCTAATCGAAATCTTAGCCATACAATAAATGTTGTTTTCCTCCTGTATAGACTGAGGATGTAGCAGGATGAGAATCTGATTGAGGCTACTAGTTAAGTGCCTCATCTTGATGGGAGAGCTGAAATTCATCATTAAATCACTTTTTAACCATAATAACCTTCCAAGAAGGAACCATTCCAAGGCCATGGCAGGCTCTACACCATGTGTCCTGCTGCAAACATCCTCATCCTTCTGGAAAGAAAAATAGTATGTGATATCCTTGATAACAATGAAGTCATAGCTGCTGGGGAACCAAGACTTCTCATGCTCCCAGGTAGATGGAAGGCCCTTGGGCAGTGGTCCAGCACTCACAGCCCATGCTGAAAAAGGAACTGCCATTGGCTGTCCTCACCTTTTCTCAGAGCTGGGGCAAGCTCAAAGGCTGGTGTCAGAAGAGCAAAGGCAGGAACCTGCAGCACTAGCAGGAATGGGAGACAAATAAAAGCCATCAGCAGCTGGTGTTCCCATTTGGAGGCATGACTGCTCCATCAGGCAGCATTCTTTGCTAGAAATAGCACCGTCCTTAAATATCTTCCCTTGGGAGGCATTCCAATTAGGAACTTTTCCCAATTAAATGCGGAATGCAATGTATAGAAAGTGCCCAGGATAGCCAACACTCAAAAAAAGAAAAAAGAAAAAAAAAGTGAAATTTCTGTGATTTGAATTGGAGGCACAGCTAATAAATAAACAACTACAATGGAGAACATTTCTCTTTCTATATGTCTCTCTTTTTTTTTTTCTAAAAACAGAATGTTTCTCCAGCATAGCATCTTTCTGAAAGCATAACTTTTTAAATGGACCTGCTGTATATTGTGCCAGTTCAGAGGGAGGAAATAGTTGCTTCTTCATGTGTTATCACCATTCCAGTCGGTGTCCCCTTGGAAGATGGGTACTTCGGTAGGAAAAACAGTTTGGAGAGTGCTCAGCATTTGGAAAAGAAGGGTTATTCCAGTGTTACTGAGCATCTAGCTCCAGATGCAATCAAGTTTCCAGATAATAAAACATCCTAGATGTAGCAAATTCAAATTCCTAGAAGTCAATCTGCCATTTTCTAGAAGAATTTGAAACACTGCCCAGGTTGTAAAACTCCTTACACCATCCTGACACAGAATGTCACACTTCAGAATAGGATTAAAATATATTTCAAGACAGATCCTCTCAGACAGCAGGAACTGTCTGGCCTTTCCAGATGAAGGCTGCTAGTAGACACGGGGTTATGTCAGCACATTAGTTTTGTTAACTTGATCTTACCTTGGTTTCTTCTTTTTTTTCCTTCTTTTTCCTCAGCCTGTCTGGGATCCCCACTTGTCTTGGTCCTAAAATGCAAGTTTCTTAAATTACATACGATGCTTGCATCCCTCTCATCTCTCAAAATGGCTCTCTGCAACAGAAAGTGAATGTTTTTAGTAAACAAAATCTTTTTGCCTTCTGGGGATAACATACAAAAAAAATCTGTTTATTGTTATTCATTCCTGATATTTTTTTCAAAAGAAAACCCCAGTAGGATTCCAAGTCCACATCTGTGAAACATACATCCAGAATAGAGCTGTGCTACCATACTGTGAGCTACTGGAATAACTTGCTTGCAATATTTTCTCAGCACATTAACACACTGGCTGATGTAGAAAGTTTTGTACCTAACATGGACACAATTGATTGCACTATCATTTTTTTTTTTGTATTCAAACATAACGAGTTACGGCAAATCCACTCACTTCTGTTTAATAAGGATCCTAAACTGTTTTGCAAGGGGACTGTTTTTGTCTTAAATCCTATCAGTGCAGATAGGCATGAACCAAACAGCAATTTATTAGTGTGCTAAGGTATTAGTAATTCTTATTATATAATGAAACAATGTTCCTGTATTAACCACCAGTCACTGATTAAGCGATTCACTAAAGCACAGACTTAACTCCAGTAATGAGAACAGTCTACTGAAATCAGGCATGAGTATAAACATGCAAATTATAAACTGCACGCAATGTTCAGAGCAAGAGCTACAAAATCAAAGGCTCTCTGAAGTAAGGATAAAAATTCATGCTGACACACTTCCTACTGGTGTAACATTTTCCAAAGGTGCAGATACCACCTTTTTTTGCTCCTGCCCCTGCTGCCATACTTCAATTTAGTGGTAAATTAATCCAGACAGTTTTACCAGGATAATAACGAAGGTTAATCTTGTATAAGGCTTTAGGTAGTGGTACAGAGCACTCAACGTCCTGATGAGGGAAGAGAGCAGAGCTGATGGTGTCTGCAGAGCAGTCACCGCTCTGGTCAATGCAGTCAACTCAGAGGTGAGCCTGACACTACCAGCCTGCACTTGCCTTTAAGATGCAGACTATGGATACTCACTAATTTAGCAAAACATGATGCCCAGGACCACAGAACTCACATGTGTGACCTTCATATTCCCTGTGAGGTCCCTGGCGGGCTTCTCTGGAGGCTGAAGGCTGCTGCTGCCTTGGAGATGCCATGGTTGGCGCATGCCCATGCTGGTGCTCCCCAGGAGCTTGGCCTCAGGCCTGCGCTTCTGGCTGTGTAGGACTGTTTCACAGCAGCTCTAGGAATCCTTGGGCTCTTCACTGGGTTCTTGGGAGCCTGCGCCAGGCAGGAGTTGTGGAGCGTTCAACTGTCATCCCCTGGGAATGCAATTCTGCAACATGTCCACACCCGCCCTCCAGAGCTGCCCCTGGCAATGGCAGTGCTGCAATGGAAGTACATCACATCTCAATCCCATCTGCTACCCGTCACGTCAGATCTGTCTGGCTTTTATTCCTGGGTCACCAGCACCCTGTGGTTTAGCAGGACTAGGAGGAGCCAAAAGATCCCATTACAAGAATCTTCCTGGCATGACAGTCCCATGACACAAGCACTCATGCTCTACTAGCAAGGATCTCCTCATCAGATCTATAGCTCTTTCTTCTGCCACTATGTCCACCCACTAAGAAGTCTTTGCTCTACTGCAGAGCAAAGGTGCAGGCATGGGCAGCTGCAGTGCCCACTGCCTCTATTGGTGGCACTGGAAATAGTCTCATTTTTCTCCCTCCCCTCCAGACCAAGTTGCTATGAGCATCTTGTAGTTATTTATTTTTTCCAGCCAGCTATTTTTATTTCATGGACTCAAATAAATTGTTTTTATGATGAACATAACCAAATAGTGGTAATATGCTTATCAAGTATAGTGCCGGTAACAAGGCTTATGAGGCTGATGGGCATTGCCATTAGGATCTGTCACGCAGCCATTTGCTCTGTGGCTGTTGCCACTCAGGATGATTTGCAGTCAGCAATGAGAATACTCTCTGTGGATATTTACTTCTGTGCCTCAGAGATTTACTATTTCCATTTCAGGAGACATGATTTTCGCAGGCGTTAGTCTGAGACCCTGGCAGTTGTTCCTCAGCCATGCCAGTAGCTAGAGGCCACCTCAAAGATCAGCACTACTTATTCAAAGTGTAAAAAGTAGTTTTTTTTTAGAGTTTGCCTTCTCTAATGTAAAATCACATCAAAAAATAAAGCAGAACAACCTTTTCCAGACAAGACACGAGAGCTTGCCAGAACATAAATCACCATCACACAGATCTCTCCTTTTGGGAGATAGGGTGACAGCATGAACTACACTAAAGCTGTTAGCTTTATTTTTCATCAGCTCTGGGTGTCAGATTTTTGTGCAAGCATTCACAACACAGTTGCCTGAAATTACCATTTGTGCTCACATAGAAATGACCAACATACACTGGCAGGATCTTCCACAACCTGATTTCCCCAGATATTTTAGTGCCCGAGTTAGTCTTAGACCTAGGCTCCTCCTATCTTTACTTGTTTGGCTAAGGAGGTAAAGATGGAAGTATAGGCACGCTTAACTCCTCATAAAATCATTGTAAAGATGCAGGGACCTGCAGAGAACCAGTGAGGCCATCGGAAAGCTATACAAAACTCTCACCTACCACCTCACTCACCCCACACATATTGGAGGACAAAAACACTTCTGCCTTAAACACCTCAATTGAATAGGCTAAATCCAGGCCTTGTATCACCCGTACAGCTCTGCACAGACAATAGTGATGTGTCCAGGGATATGCCTCTAAGTGCTTACACCTAGGCTTTGGAATTAACACCACGAGACCTTATCCATTACTGCATAGTAAATCTACCAGATGCAAGTCAATACTCTCTCACCAACACACTCCTTCTGCTAGCTGTTTATAAGTATTCCCTGTGGTCTCCTAAACCTAGAATAGATTAAATATATACATACCATTTCAAAATAAGAAGCTCTAGGAGAAAGAAATTAAAGCCTGCAACGCTGTGGCAGAATGTATATTGAGCTGTGCTTCATGCAAGCAGTGAGCTCATTGCTGTGGGAGGCATAGGCCGGTAGCAACTCCTTGGCTTTGGTATGAACAACACTTCCGGAGCGTAGGCTCCTGGCAGGACCTCGGATAAGGCGTTCCCTGGAGAGCCAAGCCTATGCTTCCAGGGACAGCAACGTCGAACCTAAGGCTTAACAGAACAGCAGGATAAGGTCTAGGGAGATCTAAGAAGGGAGAGAGGAGCCAAGGGATGAGATAAATACCAATCAATATCAATAGGTTGATTCAGAGCATCTCAGTCAGGATCTCTTTGTGGAGTCTTTATTAATTTTTCAGGGAATGCAAAAGGTCAAGCCTAATTTTAGTCTGGGTGGATTTGCTTCTCTGTACATCCACTTATTTCTGGAGTGTCTGTTTCTCATGTGAACCTTTTTCTTTCTTCTATCTCGTGTTCTATGATCTGTAAAAGATGGAGAGTCCTTGTCTGCAGGGCTCTATGTGCGCTATTTCCGCTGCATATAAATGTCCATATAAATGGCATGATCTTTATGGATTCAAGCTTACGTGATAGGAAGTCAATGGCTTGGTTGAGGACATCTGAAAGTTTTCCCTTCTCCAAGTCCATTTTCTGCCTACAACCCTTTTCCCTTTTGGCTCTCCTGATGATTTCACTCTGATACTATTTTTACTTTTTAATATCTTCTCTCCCCTTTCATCCACTCCTTTCCTTTCATTCACCTGCTTCTTCTCTGAGCTCCTTAAACACCTCTGTTTCCCACACAGAGGTGGCAGCATAGGGTTTGCTTGCCTATTTTTACTTCCTTTTTGATATATTTATATATTTTTGCCCTCTTTCCAGTATATGTTTTTCTTCTTTTAGTTCCCCCTTCTGAATCATTTTTCTGTTTTGGTCTTTGCAGAACCATTATCCTCTGAATCGTCTTTGCTCTTGACTATTCAACACCCTCTGGGCTGACTCAGCCCGGGCTGTGTGGGAGCTGATTGGGAGTGAATCAGCAGCTCAGTGCTCAGAAGGGAATTAACAATCTATTTACTCTCAGATGATTCCTGTCTCTCCACCTCCATCTCCAGTGACCATTTTCCAAATAGAGCTATTTATAATCCTTAAATATATGAACAGGCAGAGTGGAAAAGAGGGGCTGGAAGAGTTGCGTTAAAGCAGTAGGTGGCTGAAACCATTAAAAGTTTCAAGTGGCAACAGCTAAAATTAGTCCAAGTGGAGAGAAGATTATTAGGTAGGAGACTTAGGGGTCCTACGCAGCAGGTGGTCTGTTTCCAGAAATTGAAACGCTCTAAAAACCACCAAATATCATTCACATTCAAGTGTTATTTTTATTTAATTCTAATGACAAAAAAGGTCTTTCCACATGCAGAAGTACCACAAACAGGAACAGCAGTAAATGCATATTCTGGATGGAAACTTTTATAGTATATAGAAACGTTTTGTGATAACGTTTTGAAGCACCATTTTTGAACACTTTAATTTTGAGCACAAAGGCCCTTTTCAGAAATGTTCTTGGAGCACCTAAGGAGTGGAAACCACAGAACACACAGAAACAATTCCTCGGCAGAGTCAGATTTCTCTACCCCTGTCTCTAGGGGAATGCTCTTGTTAATGGGATACTTTCTAATTCTTTTTCATACTTCTCTATTATTTTACTGCTTGCTGCTCCCAGGGAACTGACTTCTTCAATATATGGGAATATATTTACTGTTGATAGTAAATTAAATGAAGAGGTAGACTATAAACAACCAAGTCTTACGTGGCATAAATTGGGTGCAAGTGATCGGATTCTATCAGAGGGGAGGGGATAGTTTCTGAACATCCATTTTCCTAATGGCTTCAGGCTGAATTTGGCAGGTGCCTCTGAGTGAAGCTGTGAAGCTTCTTTCTCTTACCTAGAACGTGATTGAAATGGACTTATTTTGTTCTGCACCACTCAAAACAATTGTGCCCAGCCCAAGCAGCTCAGAAGCAATAAGCAAAAGCTGCATTTGGCATTTCTCTGCCAAAGTTTAAGGCTTCTTGAAAGATCAAGCAAGACTCCAGTGTTTCACACTCCATGCTTCGTCCCAGTCGAACATGTGTCCATGGCTAGCCTGCAATTACAGAACTGTGGAGCAAAACAAATTGAAGGGAAACTACAAAACATAATGCTAAAATTGCAGCAAAAAGCACTTTTGAGAAGTCATCCTTGATCAGTGAGAGGAAGTGGCTAAACCCTTAAAGAGGAAAAGCCTCAAATTATCCCCTATTTGGCATCTGCTAAACATTAAACTTCTAACTGATCCAGTCTGAAATGGGCGTTGAATGTTAGTTGCAGAAGTAACCCTCATATAAATGCACTGTCTGACATGGAAGACTGGCAAGAGATCAAGGAGCAGAAATTGCTAATAACTCTATTACTTGAAATAAAAACGTACCACAACGGGACCGCTTGCTTAGCCTCTACTTTCAAAATCATTCCCAGATGGTTAGAAAGGAAATTAAGAGAGCTAGAAATACAGCAGAAAAGAAAGCAATACATTTTGGACTGTTCTCCAACTACAGGTTGCCCGCTGGGACAGGTAACATACCTACTGCAATAGAAGTTTAGCAGAGAGTGCAAGGAATTACTGGTCCTTCAATTATACCTGTGCATTGTCACAGGCAAGAAGAGAGAAATGCTAATTTCTTGAAGCACATACTTTCTTACAGCTCCAATCCATTTTAAAGAGTTTTAAATTTAGCAGGCTAAGGATACAGTTAATAACAACTGATGTTATTAATAAGTAGATGTTTGGAGGACTGAATCATATTTTACCACAAGGAAAACTAGGGATCTTCCTGTTTGCCTCATCTTCCTCTCAAATTTACTTGAGGAGTCAACCCATTGCAAACATCATCACAGAGAAACTGTCTAGCTCTTGCACACGTAGATTATTAATGAAGATGAACCCTAAGAAGGTCATCTCAAGTTTCCAACTAACAGGATTTTTCAACATAGCATGGATAACACAATGAAGGATGTGATTTTGCCTGTAAAGATTTTGAAAAAAAAAAAACTTATATTTAAAAAACAGTTCTGTTTCCTGAGCAGACAGAACTACCAAAGGAGGAATATTTTCAGTCAGCAGAACAACCAATTGCATGAATTGCTTGTGCAGCAGGAGCAGGTACAGACCCTATCGAGGCTCCTTTCTTCTGCCTGAAACTTTTTTTTTAATTGTGAACCATCTCTTTTGCATATCAAATCTGTAAGGAAAAAGCCTTTTCTGTTTCAGAATTTTGAATCATTTTATCTCCCTCTTTCCTTAGTCTTCTCTTTAGCTCAAGTTTAAAAGAGATATTTGATCTGAGAAGTCAGGAGTAGCTGTTGCAGTGAGGAGTAGCTTGGCCACCGGCCTCCCAAGACTGGGAGGGCTTCTGAGCTCCGCTCTCACAGCGCACACAGGGGACTCTGTGTCTGATACAGGCAGCCCATGGAGCAGCAGCACCTACCGACATGGAACTTTACTGAGGTCAAAGCTGCCAAGGTGGGCAGTGCAAATACAAATCTCCCATCGCTACCCTAGGGCTCAGCTGCTGTCAGCACAGAGTCTGCCCTGACTAAAATGTGCTTTTCTGGGGCCATGCAGCAATGAATGGAACAATAAAAGAGACAAGTGGAGAAATAAGTCTGAACTCTGCTGGTGGGGACTGTGGTTGTCTAGAAAGGAAGAGGAGCACAGAAGAAGAAGAGAAGGTTTAGGCTGCCCAGAGGGGAAATGACTTCATCATGGAGCTCAAAAGGTCTTTTCACTAAAAAAAAAGTGACCCATCCCAAACGCAAGGAATCTGCGTTATGATGCGTAGCAGGATGCCCAGCCCGGGGAATGGCAGGGAGCTGCTGCGAGATCACTCCTCTCTCATGCTATCTTTCAGCAAAGGAGTGAATTCTGTTTTCCCAAAGCGATGATCAGGACTGACTCAGACTGCCTGGTATTTGGATAACATTGGGAAGCTGGCCGCTGCAGAAGCTAATGACTTTAGTCATTAGCATAACGAAGGTATTTTTTGCTGCTGTTGCTAGCACACATTTAGAAACATTACGAGACCACCAAAACACTTAAATAGTATGAGAGAGGAGTTTAAATGACTACAGGCAGAATCAACCAAAAACTACTAGCTTATTCACTTATTGGGTACAGTTTCTGGCCTCTCCCACCTCTGGATATTCATCTCAGACATCTCAGCGTGTGCCTCATACAAAAGAAGGCGTGATGGGAGGGACCTCCCCTGCTCTCCATGTTCTTTCCTTCTGAAACTAATGTTCAGCTTCTTTTCCTGCACACCACAAACTGTATGGTTTTGCGGACAGGGGAATGATCATTGCTCTAATCTAACAAAGCCCAGTGTAAACTAATTGCAGCTCCCTGGAACATACAGGACCACACTGTTACTTTTGCACCAAAAAACCACAGGCCTTGTCTAGCACTGGAACATGCCCTAGGATCCACACATAGCAGATATTTATTTCTGATAAATTGTTTTTCCAAAATTATTTAATTCCATCTGAACAAGATTTTCATACTAGCTCTTCAATGTAGCCCATCAGAAAGACAAAAATGTTGTCTTTCATTTCCATCAAAATAGGTTTTTCTCATCCCATGCAGGAAGACAAAACAAAAAAAAACCCAAAGGTCATATATGTACAAAATAAAATCACCTCAGTATCCATCAGGGAGAATATTGTTTCTGAAAATATTAACGCTGTAGAGTTGCAATCCTTAAAATTCCTTTGGAGAAAAGCAGAGATGTTGCAGTGGGAAAACCAAGGATACACTTAAGTCTAAGTACCACAAAGTGTGTGTGCAGTTCAAGAACTCTGTTCTTGCCATATATTGCCCCCTTATGGACAAGAGATGACCAGGAACAACAATAAAATGGGTTCTTTACAAAAAAAAATGTTATTTGTAAATTACTTATTTGGAGATATATGTTTTTGTCTCACAAATACTCAGACGAAACAGAACTCACTGGCAGAAGTAGGAAGTGAAGGACAGGGGAAGGATGCCGTGAATCCACTGCTATTCCAGAGCAACTTTAATGGCCTGGAGCAGGAACACACTCAAGTGGAGTCGGGAGAGACAAGAATCTGTTGAAGACAAAATCAGAGGGCAAAATGGCCTTAGCCATCAGAAGAGGTTGCTCTTCCTGAAGAACAAGTATGAATATGCTGCTACACTCCTACAAATTGAGAACAATTTGTTTGGTAACAGAATTTTGGGAATGGCTCTGTAGTTTTTATTGGATCACAAAATGAATAACTTGAGAAGGTGGCAAGGATTTTATTGGGACGTGTAAACAGAAGAAAGATCTAAGGAGTAAACTCTCATCTTGACTTAATACTAGATAGCTCTGTTTCTTGTTTTAGGCGGTAGACATTTTAAAAAAGGAAAAATAAAAAAAGTGGATCAGTCAGAGAGCATCCGAAGAAGGAAAAGATGATGATTGTCCAGATGTGTGGCAAATACCACTTTGGAGAAAATAGAGTAACAATCAGGATTAAGCAAAGAAAAGACTGCACAGAGACATAATAAGGTAAAAGTATCTGCAAAGTGGGAAGAAATATACCTTTCTGTGGGCCACTTGTGGAAAAGGTCACACAACATTTATATTTGGCACAAGGCAAAAAAAATGGAACCACAGGGAATATCAAGCATGGGATTGCTTGTCTGGGAGGTGCAGAGCTTAAAATCTTATTGCAGCAAAGCAATGATGAACTCTGCACACCAATCTTCAAGACTGTGGGCCTAAATACAGCTTCTCCACGTTGTCACAGAGACCATACAAGATGCTGGTTGTAACTGCCTTAGTTTTCACAGACAGGTGTATAAGATCAGTAGATGTTGCTACTTCAGAGCAGGTCTCCTAGGGTAATTTTGCAAGTGAGTGGGGCAGATCTCCACTGCAACAAGCAGATGCTGAGCTTCAGCTGGTGCTTGGCAAACGTTTTTCAAGGCTGGGCTAATGCTACTCAGACTAAGGAAATAAACTTTGCTGGTGCTTACAAAAAAATCTCTAGTCTAACTGTGTGAAAAGGATATTTCAGAACAGCCTGGCTCCTCACAACTGGACTCCTGGCTCAGACCAATAAGCAGGAACATACTTGAGGAGCGAAGGGAGCCTTCTGCATGTGCTCACCGCACTGGGAGCAACGTGAGGCCAGAGGGAGCATAGTGGCTGATTCTGAGCTGCACGGGATCCAGGCGAGTGGCACAGATCGTGGTATGAGCAGTCAAGTCATTGGTGCTCTCCCAGAGCTGAATGTTCTGACAGCCACTCACTTCACACAGTTCCAGCTCTCCTCCTCCTTCCTACATGGCAGGCACAGCAACCAGCTCCCAAGCTGCTTTCTCCTGAAGATGATTCTAGTTGCTAAGCGGTAACTATGTGGGCATTAGACCTCCACAAAATCTTGGGGATCTGCTTCACCATAATGTCATGGTGAAGCTCAAACATCCCACTGAGATGTGATTAGATGCAAAGCTTCCATTATAAAGCACTAATTCTACTGCAATTACTTAAAATAGATTTTTTTTCCTAGCAGGGTTAGGGAGGGTGAATTTCATTGGAAGTTTGGGCAGGTGGATTCAGGTGAAGTGGTTTCTAGAGTCATGGACATTTGCAATTTGAGAGCAAATGACACTAATCTTCCAAAGCAGTCACATTTAATGAAAAAGATAGACCTATCACATCAGAGTTATTGAATAACTTGCAATAGAAAGGGATTAAATTAATGTGGCTCAAATATTTTGCTCTATCTTCTGATGTCCTTCCTCGAAGTCTCCAACGGTCAGTCTTTCTTACTAACCCTAATAATACCCTTCCTCTCCCCTCAGGCCCAGCTACAAGGTCTGGCGCGTTTGGCATGAAGTGGCTTAAAATCTTAGTGGGGAGGAGGGCGTCATCCCAGGGATGAGACCAGAGAAAAGGGAGCGCGTTCAGGTTTTTTCAGTTCTTCTCAAGAAGCCATACTTGTGTGATGTACTCCCACACACAAATGCTTTGACTCTGTGGACTAAAGTAGGAGAAGTGAGAGAGCATCTCACATTGGTGCAGTCGCTGAATTAGCCGCTTGCAAAAGCAGAATTCAGTGCTGTCATTACAGGCTGCAGGAGAAACGAGGGAGAAAACACAGCACTCGCTATGGCTGCCAGGGAAGTGCCTTGTAGACACTGCAGCCTCATTTTTGGTGCATGCAAGCACACTCTGCAAGCAATATAGACATGTTTTAAGAGTATAAAGAAATAATAATATTGGCTAAGACACAGAGAAGGTGACCCCAATGAATGGATGACTCCTGACTGATATTATGGGTTTTTTGCTTTTTAGAATGTTTTATGTTTCCATACAGGTGTTTTCACTCCTGAATCCTTTAGCAGGCACCTGTCTATAACTGATCCTGTTCTCAGCAACTCCTGATAACTGCTTACTTTCCTTATCTCTCTACAGACTTCTTTTTCAGCAGTCTGAATCAAGGCAACACAGCGGTACTGCTTCAGAGCTGGCCTGGATTCCTAGTACAAAGACAAGCAAACCCCCTGGAGAGCAGGAGATGCTCACAGAAGGGATTAGAGAGCTACATAGAGTAGGTCAGGAATTTCCTGATGAGGCAGTTTTTAATTTAAAAATGCCTGCTTATCAAAAGAAAAACATTCATAGAACTGTGCAATTTTCAGTGAGACTTGCACAGCGATAATTCCTCTCTTCTAGTGTTACAGCAAGAGACTCGTAGCTGTGACACTGCTGAGACAAGTACACATCGCACGTAGCTAGTGTCCCAGCAGTGGTGTTCGGCACTGCCCATTCCAAACCTGAGGTGGAGAATCTCCAACACTATCAGAGAGCAGGAGCAAACAGATTTCTGCACATGACCAACCAGAGTGCCTCAGTTAGGAGGAGAAGCAGGGCTTAGGGGATACGGAAATAAAATCCTTGTGCAAAGAGCCATCCTCTCAGGGAAACACAAGAGGGCTGGTGACACTCTCTAGAAAGCTGCCAAGTCAAAGAACTGATGCCATCAGATGTTGAACAACCCTCCTGGGAGCATTGGGGAAAAGGAAGAGGAGTGGACAGGGACTGGCATACCTCAGTGTTGGGCCCTGTGGGACGATGAAGCTCCAGGGCTCTCCACTGCCATCTCACAGCAGGGCGATGCAGCTGAGCTGCTTCACCTCAAACCTTGCAGAGCTGAGCAGACAGGTAGCTGGAGCACAGACCATAACAGGTTCGTGATTAGGCACAAAGTGGACAGTAAAAGTAAAAAGTAGAGAGAAGGGCATGATCTAGACTAAACAAAATAAAACACCTTCAAATTCATTATAAAATGGGCTTAACATTCTTAATTCTTCCAGGCTGAGGTATTTTATGAGCAAAGCCTGGGAAACCCTGGTCCCCTGACCTGCGACTTACTGGAGCACCCCTCTCACTCCACCCACCGCTTAGAAGCAGCCAGAGGTGACCGATGGTGGCGTTCGCGCTCCGCAGGCCTCACGTCGGTCATATGCCAGGCGCAGACGGTCAAGCAGTCAATGATGGTCCTGTCATTTCTGGTTTTTCATTCCCTTCAGTGTAAAACAAGGGGCCAAAAGGGGTGATTTGGCCGTTTACTCAACTGCAAGCCCCTCTTGCAAACACCTCAGCATCACTGTCCTTTTCCCTTGGCAGCAATCCTGAGCAAGCAGGCACTCCTGGCAGCACCGGGCTTTGCTCTCCCTGCTAGCCTCCTTTCTGCAGTTTTATTTTCCTCTGTCTACCAACCAGACTGGAAAACTCAGCTGAAACAAGCAGTGGATCGAGGACTGCTGTTCCACCGCTCAAAGCTGCAGAGAGTATCCAAGGAGCTTGATTACGTCAAGCAGCATTGTGGGGACTGTTGTTCTGGGTTTATTTCTCTATGTTAAGAGCCTGACACACGTAAAGCTTGTTTTTCCAGTACATATGCATGTGATCCATAGAATTCATATAAAGCTTAATTATATATACATTTTAAAAGTTAGATATGCTGTTATACATGGCTGACAAAAATAAATTCCTAACATCCCACCTGCGGGATTTTTCACTTATTCTGCCATTACCGTATACAGTAAAACTCAGATTGATGTGGTCCTCGGGTTATGATTTTCCAACATCTCCAAGGTTTGTTCCCCTGGGTTGACATGGGTGGTGTCCTTGGATCCACACTGCTTTATTAGCATCCTTTGAGAGTTATAGGAGGCCAGGAGGCCTCTGCACTACAGCTATTGGAGCTGCCATGCTGCTTCAAGAGCTAGTACGGCTGGACCGTTCCTATCATCTGAACTGACAAATGCCTATCTACAAAAGGCAGATCAAGGTCCTGAGCTTGACAAGCTTAAGCCAAGTTGTTTAGCTCAAGATCAATACTGTATTCATTAAGGAAGCATTTCACTAATGTGAAGGACTTGACTTAATTCTTATGTTTGAAAGCTGCAGCATTAAGTAGTGACAGATTTGGGTCTCTTTTTTTTTTTAAGATAGGAAAATACAACTAAGTGGATGGAAAACAAACACTGAATTTTTCCTTCTGCCGGGCAAGTGGCCACAGTGCCTTTCTGTGGGCCCCACACACCTGTGTTATTGAGGGGATAAAAACAGGGGATGAGGCCTTCCTTTTTTGTCTGGAGACCTAAATGTGGTCTTTAAGGGGTAGAGTTTAAGCTCTCAGGTAGTACTTTTTATGCAAAACCAATGGAATTCAAATCTCTTTGCCTTTGCCCTGTAACCCCAGCAGAAGATGTGCTCCAGGCATGATGAAGACCCAAATGAGGCCTTTCCAACATGCACATTATTTCCAGCAGAGGTTTTGTTCAGTTGGAGTCTAACTGCTGTGCTCCTGCCTTGTAGATTTCTAACGTCCAGCAGCTTTAGGAAAGGAATTAACATAATCAGGCTTTGGCATGTGAAATTTCCTACCATGGCTGCACCAATGTCAGCGAATCCCACACTGAGGGAACATCTGATTATTTCTCTTTACTTGACTGGATGAGGGTTGTATAAGCCCAGCAACACTGTTGAACTCCTGAACATAGGCAAAGATAACTGCAGTGCCATGTAGCAAAGCTGGTTCTCGCTGCATTGCAATCACAAAATGCATCATACTTTTCTGCTGGAGATACATTTCGCAGCGGTACAGGGCCTAGAGCTAAAAATGCTAATTTGAGCTCCTGCTCAGTGATATAACAGGCTTTTTTTTTTTTTTTTTTTTTTTTTGACTTGCAGAAACGCCCTGGTTTAACCTCCAGAACGTGCTTTTATACTCCAGAGAGTTAATACCCTTTCTGTACCTGGGAAGACTATTAATATCCGTTCCTATGCAATGCTGATATTAACTGAACCACAGAAAATTCCTTAGCAGATTTTTGAATACATATTCCTTGCTTTGAAAGGAAAGAAAAAGTCCTGACTTTGTACATCAAAAATTGTTAAATGGTTCTTTCTAAGCAATACTGGTCACAGAGTCCAGTTAAATCCTAGAGGAACAACATGGGATAAGCCAAAGGCTGCTCCTCTCTCTGCTTGCAGTGCTGTTTCTTCAGGATTGACAAGAGCACACTTACAAATAGTGCGTCTCTACCTCAGGTCCTGAAAAGGCAAGTGTGAATTTTTTGCGCAGATATTTTCTAGGAAAGCACATCAACTTACGCATTTTTTCAGCTGTTGGCAAAATCGCTGTGGCATCTGGGGTAGAAATCTGCTCCTTTTCCTTTTCCGGGTTGTGTTTGTGTAGGAATTGCATGGAGGAGTGGTCCCTAAGCAACAAACACCACCTTCCAAGGCACAGGAAAATGTACACAACATGAAAAATGAAAATATTTTCTAGTTCACCCCCGCTTCACAGCATGCTGCTGGGAGCAGAGAGACACCCCCTCTTCTTGCTGCTTATGTAACAATCTGAGGATATTTAGCTTCATGGGAGCTAGTCATTCCTTCATCAAAAAGGACAGAAATGCAGTAAAGATTCCACTACAGATCATAGTTTTTCACATGCAAATTAAGTCTTAACACAGCAGAAGTCGTATTTATTGTTCCAAAATTAAGGCAGCTCAAAAAGATCATAACTTCATGTTATTCTTAAGTTTATCTTTATATGCCTATTTAAAACTCCACGGTGCTGGTGAGAAAGTCTAATTCATGTGTATATCACAGACAATATCATATGTGGATTTTACCACAATTTATTGATAAGGTGCCTTACTGGGGCTGTCTCACAACAGGTTGAGTGAAAACATGTCATTAAGTTTTACAATAATATGTTGGGGTGGTGGATTTCTAATGCATTCCTTTCTAAAATAGGGCATAACTAGATCATCTTCAGTAAAAACATGAATTTTAGTGAATTTTCCTTTATAAAAAGAGCTTGTGGAAGAGCAGAGCTATCACTCCTTTATGCACGTGCCTCGCATGCTTGGTGGAATGAGGACACATTGGCTCAGTCTGATGCTGAGCATGAGCATTACACCCTTTATGGAGCAAAAAAACGAAGGGATATTTGTGGATCGATACTACTGATGCCAGCAGTATTCCAATGCGACACTGCCTTGGCAGTAAAAATTAATGTTTCTCTCCTACAGTTAAGTCTGCATTCTCCTTTTAGTGCACAAGGGTTTATGAGCCTAATATAAAGCCCACTGAAGTGAAAAGAAATCTTTGCTTCTAATGCAATGTGTTTCAGATCAGTTCAAATATTTATTATCAGCACTTACCGTGTTAGGCATAAATTTCTGTATTTTCAGGACAATGATACACCTTTAAACATTGCTGAAACCTGAAATATTTATTTTTTTCTTTTATGTATCTAGCTTTTATATATATATAGCTAGCTCTAGCTATTATCTACCCATGTAATCTAAACTTGGAGCAATGATCAGACTATGCACAGACACTATACAACCCTTTTAGTAACTAAGATTTTATACAAATGCTATCAGCCAAATGAACATCTTTTGTTTAAAAAAATGTTTGCCCTGTTTTTAATGTATTTCCAAGCACTGAAGTCATCCAGCACAAGAAAAAAATGCAATAAAATACAATACCTGGAGGGTTTTTTTTATCCTTTCTCTTTTCTAGTGTGTAGTTGCAAACTACAATACCCAGAAAAAAATAAATGCACCAAGGTGCCTTTATTGCACTCCTCACTCATCTGAATGCAAGGTCCGGCTGACTGCACTGCACTTCCAAAGCTCTGTGACGGAATTTGGTTTCACTTTGTGTCACCTGGGCAATAACAGATCATACCAGATGCACCTTCAGAATTTCCAAAGGCAGCAGAATTTGCACCACATCCTGTAAGGCCTCACAACCAAACTGTGGCCTTCAAGATTCTGTTTTTCTCCCTAGCAGAATTTTCTCCCTATACCAAAACCACCAAGGTTCATACAAAGCTTTTTGCTTAAGGCACTTTTTGAGTCATCTGCTCCAACCTGGATAGTCTTTCTAGACATGTCTTAATTCGTCAAAACTTAATACAGACCAGATTTTCACATTCAAATTGGCACTATTTAGATTGTTTTGCTTGATTGTAAATAGTTTATCCAACTTCCACACAAACAACAAATAAACTTTTTGATGCTGCCCAAGCTAAGAGCCCATTTTTAAACAAAAATTGGCAAGCAGACCTCAGATAGTTCTTCAAAATACACTCAAGTATTTTCTAAGAATGGGTGAATTTCTGAAAAACATTTTGCCTCGCTCAAATGCTGCAGCAGCACTTTTGTAATAATGCATTACTACAGATGTGGCTTTAGCTCTTCATGTTAAAACAGCTATTTCCTAACATTCAATTGCTTGGATATAAATGCCATAAATGAAGGTCACCCAGATAGAGAGTTTCTCATTGCTGGTGCCCCACTTAGCACTAGCTGTCTCTTTAGCAGTGCATCAGGTCCACGTTAGGGCACCTCTCCCACAGCGGGACAGCAGCAACCAGGGTGAGGCGGTGGCCCATGAAGTCTCCCTGAAACCTTCTTGTTTATTGGAAGCTGTGCACAGGCTCCCCAGACACCAAAGCTCACTAGCTGAGCTGCCTGGCTGAGGGAGCTGAGGAACGGGCACTGCCGACACCACTGGGCAGCCTCGCACCAACTGCCCCATTTGGTTTCCAGCCTGCCGCCCCCTCCTCAGCATCTGGGGTAACAGAAAGTGCCCTTACCTCTTTTCTCCCCATTAATGTTGGGCCCTTCTCCTCCCGTCCACAGAGCCCCGGGAGTGGCACTTCAGCTGACATGCCAGAAGAAGCTCTAGCTTAAAATAAAAAGGCCAAGGGCCCTTGTTTGTCTTGCCTTCACCATCCTGCTGCGACAAGCAATGAGTGTGGCTCCTTCAGCGCTCGGTGCTCAGCTGGCTAGTGACAAGCACACGGTGAGGTGGCTCCAATCATCAATAAAACAGCAGCACCAGGTACCTCCTCTGAGCATAAAGAGCTGCAGCCCTCATGGTAAGGCATTTAAGTTCTCTATGAGAAGCAAACCCTCTCCACTAGACTGGGGAAATCTGCTTAACCTCAGGGAGAACAGCTCTGCAGCTGAGCTCAGCAATGAGCCTGGCCGAGCAATCCCAGGGCATTCCCCTTCGGTGCAAACTGCGAGAGCATGTACAGCAAGAAAGCCCTGCCCATTCTCTGCCAGGCTCATCTCCCCAGTGCTCAGGGGTGATCCCCAGCACTGTGGGCACACGTGGCCTCAGACCTGGGGCAGTAGCACAGCCTACTTCTGCTGGCACAAATTGCTGTTAGCCTGACTGTTTTAGAGGCTCTGAAACACTGTGACCAGCCCATACAATCCTGGCGCTAGCACCGATGGTGGGACAGACTCAGGGTGGAAGCTGAAAAATACCCATGTACCTGACATCAGCAGCATCACCCTTGTAAGTTCAAAGATAAAAGCAGCAAGGGAAAAAGACCTATCCACAAGAAGGTGGGTGACAATTTCATTGTTCCCTATGGTTCCAGGCAAGAAGCTAGCCCAGGACTCACTCCTTTTACAAAAATAGGACTTCTACATTTCCAAGTTTTCCTAGATTTGGGTATTTGGAAGAAAGTGTTGGTGAACAATAGGAGAAGATATATTCACCTCCAGAATGTTTCAATTGTAAAAATTTCTGGACATTTTTCAAACTCATCATCTTGAATAGGGGCTCTGACTCTCCTGGCAAATGATGAAGTGTTGGCATTTTCTGACAAAAAAAAAAGTGATATATCGCAGTGAGAGATGCATTTATTTCATACACAGGCTCATCATCAACTTTAAAAGACAGCTAGTACTGTCATTTTCTTTCACAGGGAAAGTACCTTTCCTCCTGCCCATGAATTCTCAGATCAGATCTAACCAACCTTTTTCCTGCTCGTAAGTATTTCTGTGTATATCATGAGGTGCACACTCCATCCAAAGGAGCTGGTTTTGTCTCCGGGCTCAGGGTGATTATGTGGCTGGGTGCTAAGTACAATTACCGACGCTGTGCACAGGGGAGCTGTGCACATGGTTCTCATTAGTGAAAAGCAGTCGTCCCTCTCTGACACCCTTCTCCCTCCCTGCCCATGACTGTGGGTGCTGCCAGGAGCACGGGATTAGCCGGGAGCACGGGATTAGCTGTGCTTCACAAACTCGGGCAGCTCCATTCCCGTGCGCAGGGTGAGTACTCCAGCCTTCTCCAGGGCAAAGGCTGGGTGAGCAGCATCTGTAAATTTGTGCCTGATGGTACACAGCACCAGTCCTCTCTCTGCATCGAAGAACAACAGTCTGCCACCGCTATAATCCAACAGGATGCCGATCCTGGCGGGCTGTTCTGTCACCTGGACATCGCTCAGTATGCTGGTGTGAAGAAATCTGTAAAGAAAACTGCAAGGAAATGGAAAACAAATAGCAGTGAGCACCCTCTCTGTCATTTACCAGAAATTCCTTATCATTCAATTTCCACCTATTAACAGGCTGTGCATATAGCAGTTTATCATGTGGCAACAGAGTTTTGCTCAGTATATAACCCTCCTACCTGAGCAAACTCTTCAAAACTCTTATTTGAGATTGAGGTTGGGTTGTTGTATTCTTTTAAGGTGCATTATAAGATCTATTAAAGCAGCACAAACTGTCTAAAACACTTCTATAGTTGTATTTTTCTTGCTATTACAATTTGCAAAAATGAAGCAGACAAGTCCTCAGTTCTGTCACAATTCTTGAACCTCACCAACTCTCATTGGTGAGGTTCACACGAAGGAGGTTCACACGAAGGAGGTTCACAACTCGTTCACACGAAGGACAAGTAACTTGCCAAGCAGCTAGACTGATTCACTTTTACCTGGCTTGTGCAGGACTGCAGCGCATGAACCAGGAAGCATCATTCAGCCCCAGGACGTCGCTCTGTGATGTAGCCTCAGAGCAAATTCCAATCCTGTAGCTTCTGCAGGCAGATACAATGGTTTCCCAGTAATGACAGCCCCGAGCAGGCAGCAGTTCACCCAGAACTGAAGGAAATCTATTTGTGAAAGGCATACAGTAATGTGAGTCTGATGGTAGATCAACAATACCATGATATTTCTTATAAGCACATCATGCTGAAGCATCAAAAGTTCCTAATCTCTGTTCTAATTACAGATTTTTCTCAAAGATTTGAATTTTCTCCCTGAAAGTCATGTCAAGTTCATACAGAGGTGAACTCAAGAACTGAGAACTATGAAATTTGTCTCAAAAGCAGATGAAACTAGCAAAATGTGGTGGTGGGAAATGGGAATCTGCAGTCAAATTAGATATTAGAATTCCAGATTACATTTCATGAGGCTCATTCAAGTTGGAAAAGACAGGTGTTGTAAATAGAGACATGGCTCTTATGTGCATTCAGCTGCAATAAAAAGGTGCTTAAAACACTAATATCCCATTCTGTTTTAAAAAGCTACACATATATGACACAATTGTGTTCAAGTTGACCTTTGTAGTCAAATAGTATGCCAAAATAAATAAATAAAATATTTGCAATGGGTGGAGCTAGCCTGGTGCAATGTCTAACATACTCCCTTCAGTTCTTCCTGAGCTCTCTGAAGTCACAAATGCTTTTGAAAATGTTATCAGCAATATTCTAAGCAAAAGAGCAAAGAGGGAGGCCCAATTATTTCTAACCACGATCAATCCAAAAACCAACCTTCAATTCTGACCAGCCTGGAGCTACAAAAAGTTGCTTCAAAACTAAAGTTTCCAGAAGGATTAAACAGTGACTATGAACTGATGTAAATCCAGTTGTCCTCCTCTCTGTCTATTGTCTTTGACCTTCTGTGGAGGTTTCTCATCAAACTCCTTCCAGCATCTGTATCAGTGCTGCAACTGGCGTTACTGAGGGGATGTGATGTTGAACGTGCAGGTCTATCCAGGGATTGCATGATCAAAACAATGAGTTTTTTTTTTCTAAAAATCAGCTAGCCCTGGGTGAAAGGTTCCCACTGACAAAGGCAGAAGTTGAGGCCTCATGGCGAGCCAGCAGCAGAACCGTGCTTGGCACGTGGCTACTCACCCCGTGACCCGGGCTGCCTCGGGAAGGTGTATGACGGTGCTGTCGGAGGAGAGCTGCAAAGCAGGGTGAGCCGTGTCACGCAGGAGGTGGAACCTAGTTCCTGGGGCACAATTGAAGACAGAGAAGCACTGGCTCTGAGACACCGGTACCATTAACTTGAGATGAATCACAAAATGTTAAGTAACGATTACTACCATTTCAGTGGGACAGAGCTGTACTTGCTGACAGGTAGGAGTGACAGAAAATTGGGTGAGAATGGGAAGACTGTTTTAAGTTGTGCCCATGTGAGATGGCAGTCTTCTGGCAACTAGGCCTAGGGATCACAAGAGGTTGCATTATTTAGAAAACTAATTAGGTGATACAGATGTCTTTTGTATTAAAGAAGACTGAACCCTTTTAAATCAATTGCTTTTTCAAAGCAGCAAATCTGAATTTTGAGACATTTGGAACCGTACATAATTTAATACTACCTATCTGGAATCCTTAAAGTTTAGGTAAGTCATTATATTTTAAAACGTGTTCTGCTTGGTTCCTCATTCCTGAACCCTGAAGTGTGTAAGTTTTTGTTTGTTTATTTGTTTTGTTTTAAATCATGGAATCTTCAATTTCAATGTGTTTTATCAAACTCAAACAAACTCCAATTCCTGAAAAATATTTAACCTTTTTCTATCACTAACAACAGAAATTTAGTAATTTCAAATGAAGTAGTCCCACATCAAATCTGCTTCTTTTTATCTCAAAAGCTTGGTTACTCCTGCAGCTGAAAGTTCACTAGAAAAATGCCACCTCTGACTGCTTTGTCCCTCCATCCTCCTGTTCTGATAGCAGAAAAAGATGAGCTACCTTTAGTCGAGATAAGAGCAGCTTCACTCTGTTCACTTGTCCCAAATGCATTGACAGCCCTCAGGTAGAAGAAATAGTTCACATTGGGCTCCAGGGAGACTTTCAGTTCAGGTTTCTTTATTCCAGCAAAAGATCTGCAAACGCAAAAGATTTTCATTCATGAAAATTCATACAGCAGTCCAAACCCGTAAGGAATAATTTATGCAATGTAGCCAGCTAACAGTGTTATTGACTACTGAAACAACAGGCAGCACAGAGAAACTCCAGTTGGGAAAGGTGAGAGTTGTTTTGCAAGTGACCAGGTTACACAGAAGCTCTGCCATTTTACCTGCTGCATCCACCTTAGTCTGATAATTTTTCAGGTCTTTGTTCCTGCACTGCCTTGCCACACAGTGCAGTCGTTTGGTGCAGTGCTCATTTTACGTGCATTTTGCAGCATAAGTCATCACACAAAATGCTAGCAGCCCAGAATCAAATTCTCCTCCTACTCCTGCAAAATGCCTGCAGTACAAAATGAATGAGCTTATGAAGAAAAGGCTTGGAGTTAATTCAGCTGCATGGGAGGGAACCTGCTTGCCCTGCTGGTGCTATAGGAGTGCAAATCCACAGAAACTGATGCTCTTATCTGAGGCTGCACAGCAGCCAGGCACTTCCCACTCTGAACTCCCTGCTCACAAACTGCTCAATGACACAGATTTGGCTCTGACTGCCTCGCTGTGCCGAGCTCTCCAAGAGGCAGCAGCAGCAGGGCCCCTGCCTTTGCACAGCGCCCCGCTTTGACTACATCTACCTGTTGTGATGCCTCAAAAGCTCCAGCCCTCACACCCTCAGCCACTGACGCCTTGACACACTCCAGGAAAATGAGAGGCAGCACCCACTCCATCTCCTTCACAGGCACTTTGAAATGCCAATGAAAGTACTCTGGATTTCTAGGAAGATGTTGACTTTTTCTTTTAATATACATTGTTGAAAATATGAGATATTGGCTTAAGAAATTCTCATATGTGGGATCCTGGTTGTCCTCATTTTTGCCTCATATAATAATGACTAAGTTAAAGGGTATATACCCATTGCACCATATACCAGTAGGTAAACACTGTTTACACTGTTTATTTGTACAGAGCAGACAATTTCCCCTCATAAATGCTCACGGGAGTCTTCAGGGTAAGTATTTAATCCTCGAGCATAATGCAGGTCTTCTGAGACAACCCCCTACCCTCCAGGTCGAG
This sequence comes from Nothura maculosa, assembly GCA_032353885.1. Lineage (NCBI taxonomy): Eukaryota > Metazoa > Chordata > Aves > Tinamiformes > Tinamidae > Nothura > Nothura maculosa. The sequence continues at coordinate 324,882 of JAUBOD010000178.1, forward strand.
ATGATCTCAGTGGTCCTGGGATGAGCTGGATGCAGGAGTCCTGCTCTGCTCTGCAGCAAATCCACGAAAGGGAAATATGTGGATGCAGCTGGGGGTTTATTCAAACCCAGATGTAGAGCTAGGGCTGAGGCACACGCAGCCTCTTTCTGTGAGCAGGCAGAAATACCTTCTGGTTTGCAGGTTTGCTGCT
>JAUBOD010000178.1:325171-354030 GCA_032353885.1 Nothura maculosa
TCTGGATTTCTAGGAAGATGTTGACTTTTTCTTTTAATATACATTGTTGCAAATATGAGATATTGGCTTAAGAAATTCTTATATGTGGGATCCTGGTTGTCCTCATTTTTGCCTCATATAATAATGACTAAGTTAAAGGGTATATACCCATTGTACCATATACCAATAGGTAAACACTGTTTATTTGTACAGAGCAGACAATTTCCCCTCATAAATGCTCACAGGAGTCTTCAGGGTAAGTATTTAATCCTCGAGCATAATGCAGATCTTCTGAGACAACCCCCTACCCTCCAGGTCGAGATGATCTCAGTGGTCCTGGGATGAGCTGGATGCAGGAGTCCCGCTCTGCTCTGCAGCAAATCCACGAAAGGGAAATATGTAGATGCAGGTGGGGGTTTATCCAAACCCAGATATAGAGCTAGGGCTGAGGCACACGCAGCCTCTTTCTGTGAGCAGGCAGAAATACCTTCTGGTTTGCAGGTTTGCTGCTGCAGGCAGAGGCAGAGCCCTGAGCACGGGTGCCCTCGGCTGCCCTCCGCTCTGGGCCAGGATACGGAACAGATGAGGGCCAGGAGAAGGGCACAGAGAGCAGGGTTTGGAAATGGAGCCCGGGAGGGTTAATGCCTCCATAGGGAGCTAGACTAAACAACCTTTTCCACCAGCAATTACTGTGACCCCACAGGAGGCAAGGCAGGCAAGTCAGCGAAGATCCTTGCTATTCATTGACAGGGACTGTTTTTCCTCCGCTACCCCACCAGAGAGCAGTGCAAACTGAAGAATAACCAGTGCTCATCCACTAGGGTTTTTTATTTTTTTTGTAAACGCCTGTCCCTACAAGCAGATAAAGGCAAAATCCCACAGCTCTGCCTATTCCTAATTCCCGTTAACTCCATGCAGAAAGCTGCACTGAGGAGGATGCTCTTCTGGGGAGAGATGCTCTTCTGGATACTTCACCTTCCTCATTAGTCTGTAACAGCTATTTTGTGCAGATAGCTGTCATTAAAATTGATGGAAAACATTGGAGGAAAAAAAGCAGCAAGTGCTTCTGTGATCTCAGTCTGGAAGAATTTCACAGCGTCTGTCTGCTGCTGCAATTGATGCAGTAAATAAAAGCCGAGGGCTTGTCCAAACTCAATAGCAATTACACTGTTTTTCCCTCACCTGCAAATAATAAATCCCTGGCCAAGAAGCACCTCACTGAGGCACTGGGGGCTAGGCAGGTGGGTCCACTCCTACCAGGAGGTTCAGGGAAGAGGGGCAATTAAAGGCATTATCTTCAATGTAAAGCTGAGAGCAACAACACAGCTCTTTTCTACTTGAATAACAACATAGAAAACTCCGGACTTCAAGCAGATCTGGTCAGTAAAGCAGTGATCTGATTTTCCAATAACGCTCTCTGCTTGGTAATCTATTTTTACCAGCTTTAAGCTTCCTAAGAGTAAGAGCCCATCAATTTTAGCTACGATTAAGGCTTAAAAACAGTCCTGCTGCTGCCAACTAATGAAAGAGAATATGCCAACAAGAAGGAATTTCATTTGCAACACTCTGTTACGCTGGGCCAGCTCCAAGCTCACAGGAGGCTGAGTACAAAGAAGAAATAGGTCTTGCTATTGCCTCTCTTTCTGTCTAGAGAATAGAGTGAGAGGGAAAGTGAATACTGAGGGCTCCCCAGGCTCTCAGCAATCACTGCAGTTGGTCATGCTCCAGGTTACTGCTGCAATCAGTAATAAAAACTTAAGGATGAAGAGAAAGCATGAATAGAGCCTTATAGATTGCTTCAAGCAATACAGAACAAGCATCCAAGGAGGGAGAGGAAGATGCATTTATATATTCCTGACTGTGTTGGGGGGAAGCCTGTTTCAGTTCCAAGTGCTTGCAACAAGCATTGCATTCAGATCTTCCTTGAGTCAGTCTAAAGCACTTAACCATGTAATTTCCATTGCAGAAGGAAGATAAATCCAAGTGCAACATTTTTCACCTATTTTCTACGTAAAATACACCTGCTTACTTTACAGATGAATGGAAATGCAATAACGTTACTGCCAAAACACAATGTGCCCTGGCTCCTAGCCACAACATTAATGTTTCTGCACTGCTCCAAAAGCATCTTGGTATCATTATATGATGTTCAGAGTATAAAGATGCAAGAAACATTTGAAGTGGAGTGTGGTACATATTTATGCTTAATCCTTCGTTTTATGGAGGGCTCATAGAAGAATCTGTGAGTCTCAAAATCCATCCTCCGAAGTTCAGATACTCTTCTGCATATATGAGAGCAGGAAGAAAATGTGTTTCTTCACCTTTAAATTGCCAAGTGATATCACATCAATTGTCTGGAAGACTTGTGATTTCAAGAAATCTGATGCTGTCATTTGATGTATATCTCTCATCAGCATTTGCACTTAATTTCAAGGAAAAAACACCTAGAGAATAATTTTCAATATTGCATCAACCCAGCAAATGCTACGTGTTGTAGTGTTTCACAATGCCCTTTGGGTTGTTATTTCTGCTCTCCATCATCCCACCAAAACTGTGCCACTAGACCTGTGCTGATATCACTGATGCCAAGTTAGAATTGAAAGCATTAAGACTTTTGAAGACATATATAGAAACACACGCAAAGGCTGGAAAAAGCTCTTTAAGGTAAAAATAAAGCTGCTTCAAGTTCCCTTCCAGCTGTGCTACATCCTTCCTTTCTTCTCATTTGTCCCAATCATGTAATTTTGGTTGTTAGGGCATTCGAGCATCAAAGCACCAACTACAGAGGTCCTTGCTGCTGTCTTAGATAGCAAATTCAGCAGAGCAAAGAGGATGAGGAGATCCTATTTTCCTCCCATTGCCTTCCAAGCTGGAAGGACAGTCATTTGGGCAAAGCAATGGGAGGGAGGTTTGCTCTTGTCTTTCAAGAGTTAAATCTGTTCCATGGGCAGATGGAAATTTCAGTTGCAAGTGGTGTCAATCTCACACCATTGATGGGGAGGAGGACACTCGGTCGGAAGAACCCACACTTCCACTTTTATGAATTCATCACACACTGTACTAATTCCTGCCTGAGTCTTACAGATTTCTCATGATGTGATACATGGTTTCCATCTCAGCAGCCCACACAGCTAATCCCTGGACTACATTTCTCTCAGTTTTCCATCTTCCACCCACCCACAGCTCCATTGACTTCTCAACACAAAGAGGCTGAACAGTGAGCACAGAGCAGAACTCTGGAAACTGAAAGGAACATTTCTAAGGCTTCTAACCTGAAAAAAAAAAAGAAGAATCAACTTGTGAAGGAGCTTTAAAACTGCAGCAGCAGACAAGGGGCTCACTGTTGCAGAAGATCTAAAATGACCATACACCAAAACTATGTCCCTCAGATGTCAGGCTGAAAAAAGGCAAAAATCCAGATGGAAATGTAGAGCATCTAGAATCTAGAAAGGCTTTCTATAGATTTTTAGCTGGTATCTGGAAGGCAAATCTTCGTGGGGATTTATTTCCAGAGATTCCTCAAATTTCCCTCTGGGGAGCTGGGATTGCTCTTGGATATTCAAAAGGGTAGAAATGCCTGTCCTAAAACCTGCACTAAGGGTTCCTCCTCACACAGGCCCAGCTGTTCCCTGGGGTACCCCTGGGAATGTCCCCTTGTTGCTGGTGGCCTCCCAGCATGTTGTGTGTGAAAGCAGCAACTTGGGATGGCGCTGCTTTCTTCAAGTGCGTTGCAGGAGGCGACTGATCATCTCTGCTAATCTTTCCTCGATTTCCCTCCCTCATCTCTGCTTTCTTCAGGGGGCTCCATGCTTGGCTGGTCCCCAAGACCAGCTCAGGCAATCTGCTCCAGTCTCTCTTCGGGAGGGATGGATTCCAGGCTTTTAAGGAAAGTGGCTGGAGGAAGCTATAGTGCTTCCAGGCTCAAACACTCCGAGGTGGTTATAAACACACAGTCTTATTCTACCTAATACAGGTACTCAACATAGTGACTCTAGGCTCTTTCTATATCAAAAAAGGCACTTAGGTAGCTCCAGAAAGCAATACTGCCTATCTAAAATCTCACTCACCATCTGGAGCTTTTGTCTCACTTTGTCAGCTAAAAAAGGGCTAGAAATCAATTTCTAACTTGCACTTCAGGAGTCTTAGATGGGGGAAAATATGGGCAGTATCCTCCATAGTGTCGATGGTCTTTTTTTTTTATCGTGACTTTGTGCAAAAAATAATTACAAATCTTAAGAAAAGCTGTCTCCTCTTATCCTGTACTACTACAGGATGAATTAAAGGTTAATCACATGCGAGCTGCTTTTAGAAAAGGAGAGAAGCTTTGTTTTGAGGGAAAACAAGTGGTAAAAGGCGATCTTTGACACTAACAAAAGGGTCGAGAAACCTTCTGCAGATACAGAGATTTCAACCTACACAACTCTGAGAAAATTCATAATTTTGTCCTGTCTGAATTCTTCACACTTTTCACAGTAAAAAGCTGTGTTCTACCCACAGAGAGGCCAGAAAAGTCAAATGTGTCTCAGTGCAGTTATAAACATTTTCGGTTTTGCCCAGCTCCTTTGGAGAAGAAAATGTGTGAGTTTCTGACAGTGATCTCTATCTGACAATCTTCTCCATACAAGCAAACTGCCTGGTGTTAATGCCACCTCAGACACAGATTGCAGAAAGCAGCACATTTTCTCTCTCAGATTCGAGAAGAAGCAATCTCAATTAACAACAAATAAACTTAAGTGCAAACACCCAGCACAGGGTTTGGGAGCAACTACGCTGTCCCTGACTGACAGCAACTTTGGCAGCTTGACAGTGACCTGATGGCCTCATAAAACATGTATGAAAAGGAGCATATCAGAGCTGTCCTTAGAGAGCAGAAGAGCTCTGCAAGGCCCCCTCCTCTTGTCTGCATTATCACAACATGCTGGTACTGGGTGAAAATACTCTCCCACGTATGCAGAAAATCTTTATTTCAATTTCTCACCTACTTCTGCAGGGAGCAAGGCACACACCATTGCACTGCCACAGAAACCTACCAGAAGCTCGTGAATCCTTCAGTCCATCTCAGCTAATTCTGACCACGAGAGGTAGAGCTCTTCCTTAGCTATCATGTTTCTGCTAAGGTCAAATGAACGGGGCTGGATGAGGGAAAAAAGACCTTTGATAGTATCTGCCAGGTCAGGACAGGTAGAAATCGGCCTGATGTCCCCACTGACCTCCATTCCCTGAGCTTCTCGCGCTTCTTCAGCGCTACCCATGGTCATCAACAGCCAGAGATTTCTTGATGTTTTTTCCTCTCCCAGGGCTCAGCTGGGAGGGACTCTGCCCAGACTGATGGCAGGAGAGTCTCCATGTCTCCGCTCTCGCTCACATTAGGTACTGGACTCGCTCCTGTCTTGCTCCCAGGAAGAAGAGAGCAAGTAGAGTGAAGGCTCCCCCATCTCATCCCACCCCACTCCTTGCTGCCTCTGCACTGCTAGGGGCTGTGGCAACTGTAGAGGAGGGATTTCTCTCTGGAGAGCACAACCTTACAGCTTTTGGTTGAGCACAGACTGCACAAAATCTTCAAAGCTTCAGTCCTAAGTGCAAGGCATTGCATGGTTACTCAGAATAAAAAGAAAGCATTTCTATGCCTCTCAGCTTAAGCTCATGGATTAGTATTTGGCCTCCAAGGCCATCAGCGCCTGGAAGCCGATTCCTCCTTTGCCCGGTTCAAGGCAGAGCGACCTTTTCCGCAGAGGCCGCAAGGCGGAGAGGGGAGCGGCGCGGCGGGCGGCGCTGGCACTCACCTGAGGCCCTCTCCCTCGGGCGAATACTGCGGGCAGTACTCCAGCGTGAAGGAGGCCGGCGCGCGCGGGCCGGCGCACCAGCGCACCGTGGCCGTGTCCCAGCACACGCTGCACTCCTCGGCCCTCAGCGCGGGCACGGCGGGCGCTGCGGACACAAGCACACCTTGCTTACTTGGGGGTCAGTACCGTCCTCCTCCGCGCTCCAAAGGCAGAGGGCAATGTTAGGGAAGGAAAGAACATGTCAGAAGCGTCGCTGCTTGCATTCGTGCCATTCTGCCCATACTTAGCAGGTTTTTCTGCCCCTCCTTGAGCACGTTTGCCCATTTCTGCCATGTTTCAAGGAACAGAGCTGAGAGGCAGGATCAGTGCAGCTGCCTCAGGTGAGCTCCCTCCCATCCCCGGCAGTCCCTGCGTGAACTGCAGCAGAAGCAAACGCGATGCTGCAGAAGCTGGGCTGAAACGATGACTTGCTGCTTAATTATGTCTTCTACATTTTTGCAAAGCAGATACTAAAATTTGGACCTATAATTTCTCCTTTTTAAAGCCTCAGTTTGAGAACTACAGGCCCAGCCACAAAGATAGCAAATGAATGTAAAATAGCACACTGAATGCAAGCAATCAAAAGCTATTGTGTGAAACAGCATTGTAGCCTGAAAATGGTTGTTATATTCACATGATTTATCTCTTCCCAGGGAACAGCAACATGCATGACCCTCTTACAATCTGTTGTTGACACTCATACGGACAGCCTTAACTGCCCATTCTTAACTCAATTCTTAGAATAAATGTGCTGGATTAAAATAAAAGGCCAAAGGAAGTTATTTTGTTTTTAAAGAAATAAGGCTTCAAACAGAATGCCTACAAACACGGAAATTAGGCTAGATAATCTTGTAGGTTTGCAACCAACCTTCAAATTACATTCTGTGTTGCAGCACAAATAATTTCTTATTATTGGAAAAGAAAATACCCAAGCTGATGAGAGTGCCCACAGAGTTTGTCCAGGCAACCAGCATGGTCCCCAGTCACTGCTGGTGATGGGGGAGCATCACATCTGCTCAGTGGCATTCCTATGAGCAAAAATCCCAACACCAGGAAAAGATCCAGCTTCAGTCCACTAGCAATGTATATATAGACCATAACTGAATATATCAGCAAAGCATTTGCTTGTATGTACTATTTTTTTAAGTGAAATACTGAAAATAAACTCTCTAAATTATTTCTTCTGAGTTCTTAAATATTAGTAATTTGGTTACCTGAAGAATCAGACTATTCTAGTTTAATAACAAAAACAGCTGGGCTCTTCAGCAACATACTGAAGAACTGGTTTCGGTCACTACTGCTCATTTTTCCACCTTTGGTGTCAAGAGGATGTAACAGTTTTGTCAGTCCTTCAGCAATGTTCCCACAAATCTACCTGGCAGCTTGACAGAGAGTGTGTTTTGAGTTTAATTTGTACTAGCTTGTTTATTTTCCTAAAGAAAGAGGCCAAGACAAAGCAAAGACTAAGAAATTAACCCTTTCAGAAGGCTTGAATTTTGAGGAAAAGAACAGTGGATATGAGGCCAAATTAAAAATAATGATTTCAGAGAGGCGAGAGACCTTTTAAAACTATTGATATGTTAGAAATTACTTATTATTTGACCATTTGAGAGGATTTCTTAGATTAAGCTCTTCATTTTTGACAGAGTAAAATCAGAATTTCTGCTTTGAGTTTTTTAGAAAATCTTATTTGCTAAAAATATGAACTACAAATTGAACATCAAAGAGGATTACCCAAAAATATGATGTCCAGTGGATTGAGCAAAAGATTTGAAGATAGCTTGCTGTCAAATGATTTCAGCAGTATTCTTGGTGCAATACAGAGTTACTTCACTATGAAATTTTTAAACATCCTTGTCCATGTTTTGTAAATTGGTGAACCTAATGATCATTTCTATTCTGCAGCACTAAAAAAATAATCTAACAAGAGGCCTCTGTCAATGTCTAGAGCACAGGATACTTCACCCTGCTCATAATTCAAGATGCAACAGTTGTACCAATACAAATTATTTAAGAAATTAAATCTCAGAAAAATTTAATCAGTCAAGTGACGCTCCTAAGCAATTTTCATCATCATTTATACCACTTACACAGCAGCAGAGCCTCTCAGCCATACCTGAGATTTGTGCCCCACTGAGCCAGACGCTGCATGGACCCACTCTAAAGCAGGCCTTCCATGAGAAGCTCATGATTTAAATCAAGGCAACATAGATGTATTTGGAAGGATGGCAGAGACACAAAAAATACAGTGATCTCCCATATCTTCCCAAGGCGTGTTGACAGCACAGAGCAGTTGGGTGGCTTTCCCAGAGCTGCCCCCACAGAATCCTGGCACACATGGAAAATTGGAAACGTGCCTTCCATCACCTCCAGCATGAGGTCTGGGATTTAAAATATCTTCAGTACTGAGTACTTTTAACTTTCATCCTAAGAACAATTTTATTGCTGTCTTTTCACAAGAAGGCAAACATTATTATAAGCTGCCTATGATCCGCCAGGTGGACTCAACGAAAGAGCTTCTTCTGTTTTACTAACAGTACGACCTAGAGTTTGTTAAGAACCTGAAACTTATAACAATCAAATGTCAGAATATATACAGACCTGTTTGAAAAATGGATTTTTCACTGGGTAAGCTACATCCTGTGCAGTTCACAGCCATGACCCACACACTGTAGCAGCGATCTGGCTCCAGGTCCTCCAGAATGCAGTGGCTCTCTTTCACTGTCACTCTGTATTCTTCTACCAAAGCTACAAGAAACACATACACACACCCAGGCCATGATACTCATGCACTTCATTTGCAGGGCCTATTATTTCTTCTGCCAACTAATATTTAAAAAAGAACTAACTGAAAATACAGAAGTTGTAACTATCTAGTGAATGACTCTATTTTTCTTAAGATCAGTTTGGATAGAAATTTTTTGATCTGCCCTTGAGTTTGGTGCCCTCAAATCCCACAAGTAGTCTTCAGTATGACAGGCTGCAAATTTGGGACATGCAATCAAGAGTTGTCAACTCTGTTTTCACCTCTCCAGAACATAATTTCGCATGATGGAATTTGTCCGATGCATCCTTCAGTGCACAGGCACATACACACATTTAAGCAGAACCCAGGTGCTTTAAGTGATTCTATGATTAGCTTAAGCTTTCAAATGAACAAACATTTCAAATACTCTTTTCTCAATTTCCATATTTAAGAATTAAAATACCTTAATGTCATTTTTATATGACACTGAAACCATATGTAGAAATACTGCATTTCTTATTATCCTTTCTTGTCCTAGTTTATTAGCACACATTTCCAAAGCAGGATCCTAAATTCCTAATCAGGCTCTTCCTTTTCAGAGCTCTGTCTCTGATTCCTGTAAGTACCAACAGTGCTACAGGGACACACCCACTCTGACAGTTGGGCTAATTCCATAAAGTGTTTAAATAGAGATGTTGCTGCCTCTGCAAGGAACCATCCAGCACTTTTGGGACCAAAATATTTACCTTTTATTTTAAGAAAGGAGAGGAAGGAGAAAGAATGGCATCCAGCTTATGTTCTCCTCCTCAGCTACCTGCCCTTAGTCCTATGCAGAATTTCTTCACTGGCCCGTTATCACTCAGCTGTGTGCACCTGCCCTACACAACAGCCTTGTCTTTAATAAGATCACAGCATCAAGGACTGCTGCAGTCACATAGGAGACAGGACGCACCGCTTTGGTCTCTGCTAGCTTGAGGCTCCTCCATACAGTAGACCTGGAAGCAGTCGATGGCATCCCCTTCGTGCACAGTCCAGTAGACTGCGATGGAGGTACTCGTGGCTGAGTTTGGTTCCTGAGCTATCAGAGTTGGAGTCTGTGGAACTGAAAGAAAAAAAAGTCTTTAGCTGTCATTCACAATTCCATATTTTGAGCCAAATTATCTACATGTTAATTGAGAGATAACCAGAATCTTTATTTTCACTCAACTACCAACATTTGAGATGGCAATCAGTCAACACTGGTGCAGTTTTTGAGCAGTATATTCATATAAACTAGGAAAGACAAAGTCTAAGTGTTCAATAGGGGATTCTGATAGCTCATTCCCCTCACAACCCTGTCCAAATAAGATGCAGTAATGATGCAGCTTGATGAAATAATCTTGAACCACAAGACTTAGCCGGGTGCACTGGTTGGATGCTATGGAGTGGAGGTAGATGAAGACAAAGGTAGAGTCCAGGAGTGGCTTCTATGGAAAGGAGCTTATTCCTTCTCCCTGTTCATAGCAAATAATGTAAGATGACTCACTGGTGAAAGGGGGGACCTGCAAAAGGACAGAGCCTCCAGCAGATGCAAAGATAACTGATCCCCAGAGAGGTGGCCAGGAAAAGGAATCACCACACTGGGGGAAATAGTTTGTTAGATCCACCTAAACCTTGGCCACATCAGCGCTGTAAAAAGAGGTAGGAAAAGGAAGCACAGACATCTCATACTTGGACTCTCACAGCCAGAGCAGAGGCTCTGGGGAGCAGGTCCACCATGTGCAGGGGTAGGTTCAGGGGTGGGGCTCCTGCCAGCACAGCAGCTATCCTTGTAGGCCCAGAGGAGGCAGGGACCTCCACAGGCAGGAGGTTCCAAGCTCTGCTTTGGCTGAAGAAGCCTAAGCTCATGAGACACCCCATGCACATTCTAAACTCCTCACAAACACCCTAGTCTCTGCCTTCTGACCTGCACAGATCCATCCAAGGAAGAAAAAAGCAACCCCATGCATCTCTCCCTGTTCATTGTTAAAGTGATTGCAGGGAACAAAAACATGGTTCTCTCTCATCACACGGTAAATTTGCACATCATGTGCATTTTGGTAGGCTCTGATCAGAAGGCTTTGCTTTTTTTCAGTTATCTTCACAGTAATGATGATGATCCCCTGTGGCAGGAACAATGCAAATGCAGATGCTGGCTGTTTCCTTACGATTTATACAGAGAACTTCAAGTACAGCAGCATTACATCTGCTTCCCATTGAAAAAATCCTTCTCATTGCTAAAAACACGACAGATTTTGTCTCTTAACTGCACCTGGATTTGACCAATTTTAAAAGGGATCATTTTTAGAAAAGGACTTTCTTTCAATGGATCCAGTGAGTAAGACTTTTTTTTTCTGTGAAGTTGCCTAAAAACTGTTTTTTATGATTACAGAAATCCCATAATTGCAAAATTTATTATTCCAGAAGATTTCAAAAGAACTTCTGAAAAAAATACTATACATCAAATTCATTTTGGAAACTCTGAAAAAAATGATTTCTAGTTTTCTTTTGCATAATAAGAAATAAAATTTTAGAAAGAAGTAATGTATAACAAGAAGTTGAGCTGTTCTCTTCAGAAAGAAAATTTGGATTGCGGAAGGATGGTAAATTCACATCGATTTCATCAACTGGTTTCAGTCAAAACAAATTCTGAGGAAGCTTGACATTTGCCTGCAGCATTTGATAAATGATGTCCTCAAGGTTTTCAGTTCCAAATAAAGGTTTTTATATGCATTCACCTCTACTTTCTTTCAGGAAAAAGGCAGAAACTTGATAAAGTATGTATTTTTACTTTACTGCTCACCAAAATAAAAATCAAATCCACAACAGCAATTATCCCCTAGGTAGAGGAAGAGAAGAATGAAAATCATATATTTTAAAAAGAAAAGAGAAGAATGTATAAAGGATGAGGAGCTTTGAAGGTCAGATGCTTGTGGACAACCTCATTCATCTCTAGTTTGTCAAAGCAGAGTCTGGAGCCACTTGGTGTTCAGCAAACACAGTAGCTCATGTGAATCAAACCCAAAGCAAATCTCAGGAATATGGGCAGGAAATATCTTGAAATGACACATAGGAAAAGAAAATATAGAAAGACAAAACAAGTCTGTTCATGGGTATGACTTTGCCAGAGGGTATCAGTAGAGAAGGGAAGACTGGGACTCACAGGACCCATGAGGCTGCAAGAGAATCAAAGCAGGATAGAGAGCACATTTTCATCACTATTTACAGTAGCTGAGAGCAGGTTACAAAGATCTCTTAGTTTGACTTCCTAAAGAAATGAAGCTCAGATAATGCTGCATATATGAATGTCAACCCAACCTCACCAGGTAAGTTCTGAAGTCCTCAGGGAAATTCAAGCAAATTTGTCAAGGAAGCAAAGGTAACAAGATAGTTGGTACCTATAAATCTAATACATGGCTGTGTGGAGGAGAGGGATGCTCGACATGGAGACTCTCAGATTGTATTATACTCCAGGGAATCTGCAGAATTCTTCCCTGATTGGAATCTACCCATTAGAGCAGCTGCCTAGGAAAGGGTTGAGGGTTCAGGCAGCAGGAGCACCATGATCTCCTCCCCACCCCAGCTCCATGGGGCCTCCCTGAGCAAACTCAGCAGACTCTTCCACTGCTTCATCCCTCCCTGTCCACAGGCAAAAAGCAGCTTTTCTAGCCTCCAGCAAGGGACTTGCTGTCATTCTCAGGAACACATATTTAAAATGATGCAAGAATCCCACATTTTAGCACTTTCCCCTTTGCTACTCATCTTAATGTCCTACTACAAGCCAAACACTTGTGCACAATTAAGACTTCATTTTACATTCAACTCTGATTGCTAATTATATGGTTTGCAAATTTATACTTCTCAAATAGATTCTGTTTTTAGCTTTCTAAAATTTCCAAAGCATTAAAACACTGTTGGCTAAAAAGCCAAAACATGAGCTTCTACAAAGAAGGTATTCAGAGATTCCTACCAGCCACACGATTTAAGGGCTGCTGGTCACTCTTTCCCGGGCTGTCTGCGTAGTGCTCAAAAAGTGAAAATGAGCTGGGCACCTTTTCTAAGGAGAGAGTAGTATCCATCGCAGAAAGTAACCTATTTGGGAGAAAACAAACAAATAAACAAACAAAATTCACACTCATATAAATCACTGTAGTGTTGCACAGTGTCCAAGGGCCAAAAGCAAAACACAGGTGACAAACATCCCTAAATACTTCCCAAGAACTTGAGGACAACATGCAAGGACAAGCCATTTCCCTAATTTTGAATATTTAGCACACATTATGATTTTAGATAAGGAGAATAGTAAGAGTGAACACAATCTGCATGTTTGATCCATGCTAATGTGAGGATTTGAAGTTAAAAATCCCAAGAATATCTAAAATTTCCCAAAAATAGAGTGGTTTGGATTTACTAACACAGTGCCTTTAAAGGCTACAAATGTTAGAGCTAAGGCAGCTGACTCCAGAGGTGTAGTGTAAAGCAGTTGCTTCTGCCAAGCAAAAAAACAAGAAGGAAAATGGATCTACCTAATTAGCCCACATTTTCAGAGTTCATTATATGAGTATTTTTAACTTTGTGCTAGAAGCAGCTTTAAGGAAATGAAAGATTATTTTTTCAAAGCAACTGCATTTCATCCCCTGTCTTTTTTTAATCACTGAAGCAGGTAACTAGGTACAGGCTTAACAAAGCACAACAGAAACAAAAACATTTTGTTTAGAAAAACATGCATGGTTGTATAGACCTCGCTCTTAACCCTTTTTTAGAAAACCAGCTATTATCAAAAAAAAGTAATAACCAAAACCATGCACAAAACAGAACAAACACCAAGATTAGTGTGTAAGGTAATAAATAAAGATCAAGTGTGCAGAAAACTCTGGAAAACTGTTTTGTTGTTTATCCCTGTGCTGCAACAACCATGTTATCGTGCAGCAAACTACATGCAGGTATGTGGCCAGAGTGCCCCACCTTGGCACACAACAGGGAAGCCCAACGTGACAGCCCTAATGCTGCAAGGTGCTGGGAGGCATGAAAGGGTGTTTGGCACCAGCTCTCGGGACCTGTAACCTGACCCGTGCCGGGACCCGCCGTCACTTCTGCACCCCATCCATCAGCAGGCGTCGGGTCCACGCGCTGCGCCCGGGTGCCACGGGCAAGGTCAGCCGACGGAGGCACCGGGCAGGATTTCCCACTGTCTCCCGCTAGCCCAGAGCTAGGCGAGCTGAGGGTTCATAGATCACCCTCTAAAAACTATAGGTTAAAGAGGAGCTTGCAATTGAGCATTTCCCTGATCCAGGGCTCTTTAGAGGCAAGCCATGCGTGGCAGAGAGCTGTGTCCGAGTGCAGCTCTGTGCAGCCGGGGCAGGATGCAGTCGTGGGAGGAAAAGCCCCCTGACACGTCCCGAATCTGGCGCTGCCAATGGGGTTCTACCAGGAACGGCTGCTTAAGAGCATCTCTGTGGAAACTTCAAGTTCAGCTGACATTTTAAAATATTGTTTAACCGAAAACATTACAGAACACGTGCAAACCACTTCAAACCAGTCAGTTGCTGTAAAAAAAAAAACACAAAACTTCTCTCTTAATTTTATTTGCAAGGTTTGTAGTAGTTGCCAATACTAGCAGTGAGATTTCAAAGCTTGAAAATAGTGAACAAAACATCCAGCATGCAAGGCCTAGTACTCACTACAGGGCACTTAATGACTACTTCATATACCTTTTATTCAGTTGTTTAGATGACTAAGGAAGGAAATAGAGAAATGTATTAACAGCTTTTAGAAGCCTGAAAATACTGAAGAGCCACTCATCTAACAACTCTCCACAGACATAAAACACACACAACTTCATTGACTTAATATTGGCTGGGATTCTGCTCCTTCACACCAGCAAAGAAATCGGTTCCTTAAGAGCATTCCACTTCAAAGCCCTGACTCAGCAATTAAAGTCTATATTTGACTTGAAACTCCTGAGGGGTCAATATACAATATCTAGCTATGAAGACTGGGGTATAGTCATGTGCTGTTACAGACGGAAATAATTTGTGCATCGATAACACTTTTCAATCCCAATTCCAAACTTTATATCCCTCCTTCCCCCATCAAACTAAAAAAAAGAAAAACAAAAGAGAGATTAAAAGATTACAGAGATTTCTTTTTGCCAAAGGACTGCTCCATTACCTAGTGAAGTTCTGGAAAATATGATATATTTTTCACTCATCCCAAAATAGCCCATCGCCCAAGGCATTCACTTGGCTAAAGGACACTAAATCCTCGGGTAACTCATAAGTGTAGGGAATGCCAAAGACTGCTCACTGCTTTTGCAACTGCTGATACATGAGCTGGGAACTTCGGCTTTGGGAGCTATTTTGTATGAATGTTACAAATTTACTTTAACTACTAATGCAAACACTTTGTTTCTCAGGAGGAAGTCACAGGAGAATTTCTGTGGTTTCCAAACTCCTGGCTAATTCCATAATGAGAAAAGACTTGTCCTGGAAATCCCATCCCTTTCAGAATTGCTGATACATTCTATGGAAAAAGAAGTGCCACAACTGAATTACAAATAATTTTTACAGCACAGGAATTATATCAGAGGCCACAGCCATTAATATTTAAGCTATAAGACAGTGAAACCAAGCTCAGGCTAAGACTGATGGAGGATTTTATCAGTCAGGTCACATGAGTCATGCAGACTCACAAGAGACATTTTCTAAATCTGGGAAAGACCGTTACAGACATGCATGCTGCATGCACATTCCTAAATCTAGCCCATTTCAAAATTTGTCAGTAGTAAACTTTTAGTTTATTTTCAACAATCTAAGTGCATAATTATATTTAGTGTCTGCTCATTCAAAACAAAACAAAAAAGCTCACAAAAAAACCCTTATCCTGCAATGTGCATAATTTGCAAGGACACTTTCTTGTTTCAGTTTTCTTCCTTACATTCTTGAATGGTCAATTCGACACAATTTTTCAAGAAGTCCCTCACAAAGCCTAGCAGAGGAGATAGTGCATGCTGCCATCTCACGCAGCACCTTTGCAATTCCCTGAGCACTCACATGACAAAAGCCACCCAAATAGCAGTTTCAGATTGGAATAGCTGAGCCTGCAGGATTTAGTTGTCCTTAAAAACCTCAAAGATACGCAATGTATAAATGCTTTCCTTACTAGTCTTTTATAAGACTTGCACTGCAGTCACTTACACTTACATTTAAGAAAACAAATCCATCAAGTTCTTCCATTTCCTTTACTGTTGTCTCCAAGGTTTCTTTTGCTGTATCAACAGTCTGTTGAAAGTTAACCATCTGTTCATAGAGGTATTCCATTTTCAACTTCTTTACTTCCTCAAAATTCTCTGATTTCTCATCATATTGTGCTACCACTTTCTTAATCATGTCTTCATTCTGCTTTTCCAGCAACTCTGCATTTTTCTTAGAGTTTTCCTGGAAAATAAAAGCAGATGCAAACTGAGCCACAGATTAAAATTATAGCAGCTAATGAATACAGTGGAACTTCTCAACTACTCATACGAGTCATCTACCAGACTCCCACTGTCCTCTTGACAATAAGACAATTTTACTTCTGCAAGCAAGTTCACCTAGGAGAAATAATGCTAGAAATATATTAAATATAATGCTAGATTTTTGTATTGTGTTTAAAATTAAACTGCTATAGCTAAGCATAGAAACAGGAAGTCTGATTATAAAATACCTATGAAAATACCTATGAATCCATAGTTCTAACTGAAATAGAGTCCTCAAGGTTTAAGATCTTCTAGACACTGAACAACATATTTAGGCTTAACCCAGGACTTGAGATAGATATAAAAACAGTGTAAGCTCTTTATAAATGCCAACAAAACATAGGGAAATTTTTCCTCCAAAAACATATTCCACATAGCAGTAAAATATAAAAAACACAAACTTTTGCATCTTCATTCCCCTCAGGTTAACTACCTAAGACAGAAGAAGTCAAGTTCAGGGCTGGAGAAACAACCTATTTTAGTGGAAACAATGACACTACGAAACAAAGGAAACATATCTTAGAAGCAAATCTGTGAGGGAAAGTAGCATGACAAAACACTGGACTTACCTCAACAGAGTTAAATAGAGATTCAATTTCACTCACAAACTTTTCAATCTTCATTGACCTTTCTTCCAATGTCATTAGCAATTCATCTAATTGATCCTGAAATTGTAAAAGTTTCAGTACATGAGCATGTTATTTTATTTATTTTTTTTTGTATAAAACATATTTGAGATGAGTACTTCTGTTCTGAGGATGCTATTGAAATAACTGCTAAATTAAGTTCAAGCGTCTCCCTGGCTACAAAGACAAGCACAGAAAGAACAACAGGAACATTCAGAAAATTTTTTCCACAGCAAACCCAATCAACCAAAAAAAAAAAAAAACCCAAAAAACCATGAAGTTTCTTAATTTAATAAGGTACCAAGTACTCCTGCACGTTATTGAACACTATGACTTTCAAACAGCTATGTTGGACGCTGAGGGTATTCAAAGCCTCATGAAGGTCTGAGCAATGCAGGATGCAGGAAACAATCAGGTTTGTAGCTTACGAATATATTTTTCTTAGCACAATTTCAACAATTATTCTTATAAACCAGACTTTGAACTGGCAATGCTGACAGCCAAAGCTCATATCAAAATCCCTGGTTGAACCAGAAATGCAAACAAAAGTGATCCTGGGAACAACAGGCACCAGAGATAACACAGAAATCTCTCTTAGGTTGCAGTCCTTCTTGACCTTTCAGGAAAACAAGCTTAGCATATGCTCTGGTGTAATTTATAATTTATAAAAATACTTTTATTTTAATTATCCAGCATAAAATGGCTAATTAGCATAAAGTTGACTAACAGTAAGAAGTCAACTTGCTTCGGTAACATTTCCCTATCATGGCAAACATCTACAGCTAGATCTGCCTGAAAACTAGCGTGCGACTTTCCATTAATTATAAATGTCATATTGGGCTGTAAAACTGAAGGCTGCATTTATAAATATTCAGGCCCTACAACTGAAATATGGAGATGACCTTCTGTTTGTCAAGATAACCAAAATAATCTGACAGATGTCATCCATAGCTCACTTCTCTTGTGGTAAAACCGTGCTGCTGAAGTGAAGATGCAGGTGACAAGTGTTTTGCTAGGTTAATGTTTTCTCAGTAATTATACAAAGGTAACAAGAAACAGACAAATGCTGCCTTAGAGTAACCAGAGCCTTGAGCATTGGAAATGATATGAAGTCAAGCCTATATTGGGGCTAGATTTAAATATTGGCTGCATGTCCTTGTTCCAGAGCCAGGGAATGATCTGCTGGGCTTATTTGTGCTTCAACTCCACTCACTGCAATGTGGTTACGGCCGAGGGAGGGCTGGGATCTGTGGCTTTATTGCTGATTTCCTGGTGGCTGATTAGCACCTCGGAGTGAAATGTGAATGGTCATGCACAAAACATGGCAACATTCTCACACGTCTCTGCATGCCACGGAAATACGTTGAAAAGAGTGATAATTGAAAGTGGTACCTAATTTCTTCTACTTGTAACGCTTGTTTCTTACCTATGAGTTAACATAAAAATCTAAAAATCAGTGGCACAAGCCCTTCCAGAACTGTAATGAAATTATAGAATCTCCATTACTGGTAACTGTACATATGTCAGAAAAAAGCTCACCTTTCTGACAATGGAGTGACATTGAATAGCTGAAAATTAAGGAAGGAGCATGATCAATTTGGAGGTGGCAAGTTAGATTTCACAAATATGCCTTTTTTATAAGCAGAAAAGCAATTTAATAAAGAATGAGCTTCTGCAGAAGTGAAAACATTTTCACCAGTATTGCTACTGAAGGCATACTCCGCTGAAATCAATAGCATTTATATCTATCTTTTAGAATGGTGGGCCTAAAAACAGTGGCCTAAAAACAGTGGGAAGAAGTAGGAAGTGTTAAATCCCTACCTGCATTTCAGTTAAAATACTGTGAGGGGAAGCTGGTCAGAAACTGAATCAAAAACGAGGACAGTGTTATAACAAAATGGTGTAGTGTAAACTGTGTAAATACTCTGATATCTCCAAGCAACCCACACGTAACTGGGCTGGGAAACACTTCATGGTGATGCTGGTACCAGCATATGGATGTTTCTGTAGTTTCTTAGGTGTAATGAGCTGCTCTCACTAAAATTCTCACTTTTCATACATGGTTTTCGTACAAGCAGGCTTCACTCCTCCCATTTCTCCCTCTATACATAAAATCAGACAAACCCATGCAAACGAGAAGGATAAAAAACAGAAAATCCGTAAAAGCAACATTTAAATGAGGTCATTCAGACACCTCAATAAGTAAAGACATCAGTTGGGCGAGCTTATGACTCTAGATAATACCTTAATGATAAGAAATTCTCTCTTCCAGATCTCTCATAGACTTTTAGGAGAAGCTTTCATTTTATATGGTTATGACTTAGCCTCTACACTATTCCCTGAAGGCTGCTTCACAGAAGAGGCCTAGAGAAATTGGCTTTAGTATTTCCTTTCCTCCACCAAAATTAATTCTTACCTTCATTTTGGTAGCAGCAGCACTTAGCGTTGTGACTTCGTGGTCTTTGTGTTCTCCAAAAAGCTTATCAATAGCAGATATCGGAGATTTGCAGTGGTAACAATAGGTATCTACTTGTGTTTTCTTCAGTTCTCTTTGGGGACTCTCAACTTCAGGTATGTTTGTTGGTGATTTTTCAGGATGCATCACAACAAAGCCTGAATCTTCAAGTTCAGCAGGTGTTCTTTGCTCTGGCTCCTCAATGAATTCATAACTATCACCAATATGCTCAAAAGAGTCCCTGTCTTCAAATAATAGCTCCTCGTGTGCCAGTTCAGAGGATATTTCATCTTGTAGAAGTTCCTCTGGTGTAATCACATCATAGTCCATGGCCTCAGCAAGATCTTCACAAATATCTGGGCACTGCTCCTCTCTGTGCATGCCTGGTTTCTCTGTGGGCTCAATGCTTGGAACATGTGAAAGATCTGCCTGGGCATATTGATCGTCTTCACTGTCTTCAACTGGTGTTCTCATATGTGGGATGTATTTTTCCATTTGATGAACAGTTGCTTTTTCATGTTGTCCTTCCTGCTTATTGGCTGCTTCTTGATGTGCAGCTCCCTGATAATCTATTCTGTGCCTATACACGTGGTGACCAGCTGCTTCTGGTAATTCTTCAGTGGTTTCGACAGGAATGTTTTCTTCTCTTTGCTCACTGGTAGCACTTCTTGCACCTAAAAGATTTACTTGGCTTCCAAAAGGAATGGCATGTGTTGGTTTACAAACTGTTGCTTTAATGTCACTGTCAACCTGTACTTTTTCTCTCTCCACAACTCCCCAGTCTGGCAGGACATCGGTTCTGATATCAGAAACATCACTAGGCCACTGCTCGTGTTTATCCTCTAAGCTCTGATATGAAATATCTCCAGGTAGATCTTCTGGTACATCATCCTTCGGAGGCTGGTCTATGGCCTTAACAGGAATTTCATCTTTAAGAATGTATTTTTCAAAATATATTCCAGTTCCATCATCCGTGTCTGAATTTCTGCTAGGAAACGATGCATTAGAATTACCACTTTCCTCATCAGAAGGAGTTTCCTCCTTTGTCTTTGCTCCCACTGCTTCTGCGTAGAGGTCCTTGTATAAAAATGACAGAGCAGGCGGCTCCTCTAGAAGCTCTGGATTAACTGTAGCAACACTGGTGGGGAACAACAGAGATCGCTCTAACACTCCTTCTTCTGAATCAAACAGTGGGGTCCCTGGTGACTTCCGTTCATCTTCTATGTTTGAAACTTTTCTACTGCTTATTTCAATTGATTTTTGTGCTGGTAAAAGTTTTGAAACATTTGCATAAGAATCCACACTTTCACCTGTTATGGTACCATAAAAGACTTCATCCAGATCCTCAAGTAAGGAAAAATCCTCTTCCAAAGTATTTGCCTCAGAGCTTTCTTTAAGAGATGGGTCTTCTTCTACAGGTTCATTAGGATTTTCAGTCACTGAAACTAAAGAACTTGGACTCTCAAAAGTTGGCTTAATTGGAGATCTGTCATCAATCAAAGTATATTTTTCAAAATAATCCATGTCAGCCATACCGTTATCAGGGTCCACCACTGCGTCATTCTTATTTTCTGGCAAGGTGGACTCATCCATTTCTGGTTCTCCAGCTTCCTCAGTAGCAGCATCTTTGACCAATTCTTCTACTTTATCCTTCTTGCTTCCAGGGTTTTCCAGCACTGAGCTTTCTGAGGTTTCTAATGTTGCTCCAGAAGCTGAGGCTCTGTGGCCATCATCTGCTAATTTTCTCTTAAATAAAGGATTTGTTTCCAAGTATTCCAGTTTATCAGGCATGTGTTGACTTTCTTCTTCATCAACAGAAGAAATATGCATGGGAGCATGAATATTCAGGATTTCATAACCTTCTGAAATTATATTAAATAGATCTTTTTGTTCAGTTGGCTCTGGAGCATGTTGACTATCTTCTACAGCTTTCACATGCTCTATTTCTACCTCTTTTCTTCCCAGGTGATGCTCTGGCACTTTCTGTATTTTGTCTACATCCGGATACTGCACTGATTCCATTTCCGTAGGGTTTCCAATGCTAGTTTCTTTCTTTGGAACTTTTTCTGGACCTGGATTACCTCTTTCCAGAGATTGTAAATCACGCTTTTCAATTCTGTGACTAGTTTCTGAGGGCAATCTGTGGGAAATCTCACGTGAAGCTTCATCAGAATCTCTGCATATACCTGGCTTGTTCTTCACAGTACTGTGAACTGCAAGTTCTTCACAACTTTCAGCTGGGATTTGTTTTGATCCAAAATCAGAAGCTGCATTTGAAGAAAACTGAGCTCCTCGCTCATCTACTTCTGTTCTTATTGGACTAACTGAGTGAGTTTTCACCTCTCCTGTTAGGCAGCTAGCTAGCCCAAAAGAAGACAGTGGAACATCTGGATGCTGCTTTTCATCAGAAGAAATGCAGCTAATGGACTTTGACTCTGCCGAAGAAAAGCTGCTCCCTTCACTAGAAAAATGCTGAGGTTTGTGTGTAACACTTCCATTAATAAGATCTGATATAACAGCTCCTGGTTGCTCTAAGGATGTCAATTCTTGATCTGTAAAGCACGGTTGTGCTTCGTGCCTATCCTTTTCTTCATTACAGCTGCTCGAAATGATTTTTGATTGCTTTCCAAGCATGCCCACTATGCCTGATAAAGACAAGGGAATATTTTGTTTCTCTTCGTCATCAGCAAAAAGCAGTGACACTGACTTTTCAGGCAATGTATGAGCAGGCACAAATGAATCTGATGACAGTGCCTGCTGGTCTGCTGCAGCAGTTGCCTTTGACTCTGCGGTCACCAGCTTTGTCACTTGCTGCACATCAGGTGGCATTTCTTGCTCATCCTGTTCAGCAGTGAATTTGGGAGGAATTCTTAGCTGCTTTGATGACAAATATTCTGTGTCCAATGACCGATCTTGACCCTCCTCCTTGCCTTGGTCTGCTCTGTGCCCTACAGACATCCTCTCTGATTGTGCAGTCTTTGATTTTGCTCTTTTAGATGAATAAAGTGGAATTTGTGGCAGTTCTGCTTCATGATGTTGCGTAATTATATGTTTATACTCTGATTGTGCTGTTTGGGGAATAAATGGCTCCATGTCTTGCTTTTCTTCTTCAGCAAGGGAGTAGGTAGGAACCAAATATTCAGAGGCAGCTTTTGAATAAGATGGATTTTCTTCCTGATATGTTTCATCAACCGAATTGAATGGAACTGAGGGTTCAGACTCCAGTTTTGCAGGTACAGTTAAATAAACTTGATTTTCTAGGGCTTCTGCTTTCTCTAGAGAATGCAATGGACTTAATTTTTCAGATTCTACTTGTGCAGTCGTGTGAAAGTAGTGTGGAGTTTGCTCTCTCCCTGTTTCGGGTAAAATTGCAGGTTGAGTTTCTGACTGTAAAGCTGTAGCTGAATGTACATCAATTTTGTTATTCTTTGCCAAAAAGAAACCTGCCTGAGGTTGTATCGTTTCTGACTGTTGTGTTTCACAGTGTGTATAAGATAAATCTGAGTGCTTGGGGGACAGGCCTGCAGTTACAGGTGAAGGCTTCTGACTTCCTCCCATTTTAATTTCAGGAACAGAGTGTGAAACACTTAAAGGAACAGACTCCGATTGCTCAAGAGGAGATGAATTAGGTTGCATTTTCCAACTCTCTGTTTCCTCAGCAGAAAAGGGTAAATCTCGCTGTTCACTTTCCAAAGGAGTAGCTAGAGATGAAGCAATCTCAGAGTCCTGCTTCTCTGAGTGCCCTGCTCTCAGCAGGGCAGTTTCCCGCTCTTCTGCTTTGTCAGTAGAACTTGGTAAATCTGATTGTTCAGGCACAGTTTTCTGCTCCTCGATGCTGTCAAAGGCATAAAAGCCAGAAGGAGTTTCTGGTTGCTCCATTTCACTATCAGAGTACTGCAAATCAGCACACTGAAGTTGAGGTTGTGTGCCCTCCCTCCTCTCCTCTTCTGCAGATAGTGGCATCTCTTCTTGCTCCAACTCCATCTGTGGCAGCTCCATTTCACCATAGGAATACAATAACTCTGGCTGTTCCTTTTCATGAGTCTCTGCTTTGCCAAGAGAATATGACAAATCTGGACATCTTGATTTTGGCTGTTCTGCTGGAAATTGTTCTGCTTTCTCTATGGAGTATGAAACATGGGAATGCAGGGATGCTGATTGCAGAGCTTTCTCTTGTTCTGCTTTGCCAAGGGAATGGGATAAAACTGGTTGTTCCAAGTTCACCTGTGAATATGGTAAATCAGGATGCTCCAACACTTGTTCTGACATTTCTTGTTGCTCCATTCTGCCAGAGGAATACAAGAAATCCTGGGCTTCCACTTCCATTTGGGCACTGCCGGGCTGCTCTGTTGCGGTTTGGGAACATGGCAACGTTGGCTGCAATCTGAACTCCAGACGTGCAATTTGCTTTCCTTGACTAATGGAAGAGGATGAATCAGGATGCTCTACTTTGCCCAAGGAATTTGAGAAGTCTGGATATTCAGACTCCAGTGGAGCAGCCTGTGATTCCTTTGTTTTGACACAAGAACGCAACAAATCATGTTCTTTCAACTCTGATTGTGTCATCTCATGAGGTCCTGCTGTGTCCACAGAAAATGACAAATCTGCATATTCGGATTTCACCTGTGACGTTTGTAATCCTGCTGCTTCCTCAACAGAGTGCTGCAACTCAGGGTGACCTGAGTGCATTGCTGCCCTTTCCCTTTGCTGTTCTTTGTCATGAGATGATGAATAAACACCGAACTGCTGCAGCTCTGGTTGATCTTTTTCCCATTGCTGCACTGTTCCAGTTGAACATGATAAATCTGGATATCCCAAATCCATTTGAGCAATTTGTGGCTGCTGCATTTCACCAATTGGCCGTGACAAATCCATTTGTTCTCCCTCTGTTTGTATGACTTCATGGTGCTCTAATTTGCCAACAGCATATGATAAATCTGAGCGGTTTATTTTTTCATATGCAGCTTTTTGTTCTGCTTTGTGAACAGAATACGATAACTGCGGATGTTCCAGTCCTAGCTGGGCTTTCTCTTGCTGACCAGCTTTGCTGAAGGAATGAACAAAGCCCAACTGCTCCAGTTTCTCTTGAGCAACAAGTGGTTGCTCTGCTTTGCTGGGTGAAGATAAGAGATCTGGCTTTCCTAAGCTCAGCTGCGTAGCAACTTGTGGCTGTGTTTTATCAATGGAATATGTCAAATCGGGGTGTTTCAGCTCTAGTTCTGACATTCCTTTTTGCTCTGCTTTCTCACCATCAGATAAGACATCTGGATCTCCTAGTTTGGCAGCCTGTGGATGCTCTGATGCACTTGCAGAATGCCTTGTCTCGGGGTGCCCCAGGACTATGTGAGACCTCCCTGGCCATCCTGCTCCATCAGTGGAGGGTGATAAGTCTGCTTGGCCCAGTTCCAGTTGGGTAGGTGGACACTGTCCTGTTTTGTCATGGGCATATGACACTCCTGGTTGTGCCACCCTCGGCTGGGTGCTTTCCTGCACTTGGTCTGTAAAATATGCTAGACCTGGGCGTTTGGATTTCAACCGTGCAGCTTGCAGTGCTCCTGTTTCAGAAACAGGATAAGACATATCAGGTTGTCCCAGCTTCATCTGGGCCGCGTCCTCCTCTTCTACTGCACCCACAGAAAGTGCCGAATCGGGATGTTCCATTTCTGGCTCCACTGTTTTGGGTTCCGTTTTTCCAAAGGGGTAAGTTAAACCTGTTTGCTCTAACTCTAGTTGTACTCCTTGCTGCACCTCTGTTATGTCAGGAGGATAAATCACATCAGCATGTTCCATTTCTGACTGGACCATTTCGTAGTCTGGCTCATCAATGGGAAGTGATAGATCTGGCTGTTCCAAGTCCTGTTGGGCATGTTTTAATTGCTCTGATTTGCCAGCAAAATGAGAAAACTTTATTTGCTCTAACTGTTGTTTTGTCTTTTGCTGCAACATGCCCTTGTCAATAGCAAATTCCATATGCATCTCATCCAAAGGTAATGTTTCTTGTTGGTTTTGCTCACCAGCGGAATGTGACAAATCAGGGTGTTTCATTTCCTGTGGTGCAATTTCTGCCTGCTCTGCTTTGCCAACAGGGTGTGCCAAACTCAGATGCTTGGATTCTGTTTTTGCAGTTGCTGGTGGAGCCCTTTTTCTGGTCACTTTAGGCAAGTCTTGGTGCTTTGACTCAGACTCTAGAGCAGTGGCTTGTTCTTTGATATGGCATAAATCTGGATGTTTTGAATCCAATGGTGAAGTTTCTTGTTGGTCTATCTGGCCAACAGAAGGTGACAATTTTGGATATTTAGATTCCACTTGTGTAGCTTCATCTTGTGTAGCTTCATCTTGTGCTGCTTCACCTAGCACTGTTTCTAGTGAACCTTGAAGTTCTGACTCTTGTTGTGATTTACCTACAGAATATGACAGCTCTGGGTGTCCCGACTGCCACTGCACAGTGTCTCCTGGTTTTGTTTCACGAAAGTCAGGTGAAAAACTTGGATGTTCCACTGTCAATGGTGCAGTTTTGTGTTGCTTTGGACTAAAGGGTAAAGTTGGGTGTTTCAACATCTCTTGTTCTGCTTTGTCAAAGGAACATGACAAATCTGGATATTCTGAACTCATTTCTATTTCCTGTGCTGCCATTCTTTCAGTAGAAAATGGTAAAAATGTTTGCTCCTGCTCTGGAGGTATTATCTCTTGTAGCTCCATTTTGCCAGCAGTGTGTGAAAAATCTGGCTGCTTTGATTTCTGCTCTATCATTTCCTGCTGCATTTCTGTACTTGTGGAAAATGCCCATTCTGGATACTCTGGCTCCATCTCTATTTCTCCTCCTTGCCCATGAGAATATGACAAAGGCAGATGTGTTAGCTCTGGTTGAGCCATTTCTGGCTGTCTTCCTTGGTCACAGTAATATGACTGGGCCAAATCCATTTGCTCCACTTCCAAGGGCTCTCCTGTCCCATAGGTTTCTGGCAAATCTGAATGCCCCTGTCCCATTTCTACAGCTTTCTGCAGGGGTGTTTTCTGTTGTTCCAGCTCTTGTCTCACTACTTCTTGTTGTTCCATTTTGCCAGAGGAGTGCAATGTACCCAGCTGTGACAAATGCAGTGGTGTCCCTTCTTGTTGCTGACCATCTGCAGCAGAGGAGAAGGGAGGCCAAGGCTTCTGCTCTGCTGGTGCCGCTTCCCAGGGCTTTTCTTGCCTGGTGGAACGTGCAGAGTCTGAAGATCCTGATTCCATTCCTTCCCGCACTGCTTCTCCAGCAGTAGATGCCAAAGGAAGATTCTCTGATGCTAATGGCACTTTTGCATGTTGCTCTGCTTTAGTAATGAAGTGTGACAGTTCAGGACCTTCTAAATCTTTTTGCACAGCTTCTTGTGCTGCTTCTCCATAGGAAGACGGTGAATGTGCTTGTTCTGACTTTGGCTGTAACATTTCTGGTTGTTCTGTTCTGCCTGTGGAATACAATGCATCTGCTTGTTGCAGGGTCAGCTGTGAAGTTCTGCGTTGCCTTTCCTTCACAGGAGAGTAGGAAGAATCTAGGTGCTCTGACTGCAGTTGAATAGTTTCTCCTTCCCCTACCTTACCAGGGGAATACAGCTCATCTCCATACTGTGAAATCTGCTGCACAGACTGTGGGTGCTCTACTTTGGCAGGAATATCTGACAAATGAGAATTGTCCACATCTACTTGTGCCATTTTTTGTAGCTTTCTTTGACTTGTAGGATATGGGAAATCTGAATGTTCTGATCCCAGGTACCCAGTTTGCTGTGTCTCAGCAATTCCAGTTGGATCAGGTACATCAGATGCACACACCAACTCAGGTCCAGTAGTCTTTCCTTTCTCTCCTTTTTCCATTGATCTTGATGGATGTGAAGGACTCATTAAGAGCTGTGCTGCTTCTTGTTGCTTTGCTTCCTTGTGAGAATAAGATAACTTTGGATGTTTCAGCTCCAAAAGAACAGATTTTTGCTTGGTTACCACCTGTGTATTCTCTGCTTCTACCATTTCTTCCTTAAAATACAGGAAAGCTGGATGCTCCTTCTCTAGCTGTGCACTGCCCAATTCCTCTCTTTCTTTCCTGGAATACAATAAAGCTGGATGCTCCTTCTCCAGCTTTGCACTGCCTGATTCCTCTGCTTTTTCCCTGGAATATGAAAAAGCTGGATTCTCTATGTCCAGTTGTGCACTCATCGATTCCATTTCTTCCCTGGGACATGGGAAAGTTGAATGCTCTGTGTCCAGCAGTGAATGCTCTGATGCCAGAATTTCTTCCCTGGAATGGGAGAAATCCATCCCCAGCGGTGCACTCTGCAGTTCCTCTGTTTCTTCCCTGGAATAGTCTGCATGCCCAGCCCCAAGCTGTGCACTCTCCCATTTGTCTATTTCTTCACAGGAAGATGAAAAATCTGGACGCTCTGTCTCCAGAGGATCATTGTCCAATTCCACCATTTCTTCTCTCGCATACGAGGAAACTGGATGCTCCCTGTGCCATTCCATATCCTCCCATTCTATCATTTCTTCCTTGGAATGCGAGAAATCTGAATGTTCTTTCCCTGGTGGTGCACCCTGCAACTCCTCCCTTTCTTCCCTGGGAAAGGAAACATCGACATGCTCTGTGTCCAGTTGTGCCCTCTCTGATGCCACTATTTCTTCCCTGGAATGCAAGAAATTTGCATGTTCCATCTCCAGTGGAGTACTCTGCAATTCCTCTTTCTGTTTCCTTGAGAAGGAAAAGTCTGGGTGATCTCTCTGCAGTTGTGATCTCTCCAATTCCTCTCTTTCTTCTCTGGAATATGAAGAATCCAGATGCTCCATCTCTGGCTGTGCACCCTCTAATTCAACCATTTCTTCCCTGGAATATGAGAAATCTGGATGCTCCATCTCCAGCTGTGCACCCTCCGATTCAACCATTTCTTCCTTGGAACAGGAGAAATCTGGATGCTCCAACTCCAGTTGCGCATTTTCCGATTCCATCGCTTCTTCTGTGGAATATGAGAAATCTGGACACTCCAAATCTGGCTGTGCACTCTCCAAGTCCTCCGTTTTCTCCTTGGAATATGAGAAATCTGGATGTTCCATCTCCAGCTGTGCACTCTCCGGCTCCTCTATTTCTTCTCTGGAAAAAGAGAAGTCTGGAATCTCTGCCTCCATGTGTGGTCTCTCTGATTCCTCATTTACTTCAGCAGTGCATGAGAAATCTGCCTGGGCTGTATCCAGTTGTGCATTCTCTGTTTGCTCGCTTTGTGAAGGGAAACTCATGTGGTCATCCAAAGCTACTGCTGTACTTACAGGTGAAGATTTCTGAGTTTCCTCTGTTTCTGCATGAACAGGATATGAAGTGCCAAAATATTTCGACTCTGTTTTTTCAGGAATTTGTGAATATGGTTCAATTTCTTGCTCCTCTGCTTCCTGAACGAAGCAGGGAGAGTCTTCAGACTCCGGCTGAGTGGTTATAGAATGAGTCTGAATACTTTGCTTCTCTAAATGAACATCTAGGGTCTCTGGTACTGGAGTCTTTTGTTTCTCTCTCTTTTTAGCAGAATAGGGCAAATCTGAGTACTCGGTTTCTGACTTTGCCGTTGCTGGTAACTGACACTCAGTTTCTTGTTTCTCTGCTTCATCTCCAGATCGTGACAAAAACACATGCTCAGCTTCTGACTGTGCAGTTTTGGATGATGGAGGAGTCACATCCTCCTCTGTTGCT
>JAUBOD010000178.1:354130-368529 GCA_032353885.1 Nothura maculosa
ATCGTGACAAAAACACATGCTCAGCTTCTGACTGTGCAGTTTTGGATGATGGAGGAGTCACATCCTCCTCTGTTGCTTTGGATAGCACGGAATATTTGGATTTAGCTGATGGAGCACTAGGTATGTAAGACTGAATCGCTGATTTCTGAATTTCTTTCTCAGGATGTTCTGACATGGATGCTGGAAGTGCAGCTTGTCCATCTAATTCCTCTGCAGAATCTGCTGGAGCAAACTGTGGCTCAGCTCCCTGCACCTCCAGTTCATCCAGGAGAGCGGGCTCAGGCAGCAGTGGTTGCTCTGGTTTCTGGTTTGGGGCCCCAGCTGGGAGAAGCAGTGTTTGTTTCTCTGGTTTGTCACCAGGGTCTAACGGAAGGGCTGCTGACCTCTGCGTTCCTGCTCCTTTGGCCACACGTGAGCGTGGGTAACTCTGCTGCTTCGCTGCCTTTTCAGGAAGGCCGGACTCCAGGGCCCATCCTGACACCTGGCTTGGAGTCTCAGCCAGAGATCGCCTTTCTTTACTTTCTTCATGCTGAAGGGTTATTTCTGCACCAGAGTTTGAATATACGCTAGGTTTTTCTTTCGTCTGAACGTGTTTAATGTTTTTAGATGAAATGTTGTCTTTGCTAAGAAGCCGCTTTCCAAGGGGCTCCATAGGTGACGAATAGCTTTGATTTGCTTGCGATGAGAGCTGCCGTCTTTGCTCTCTCCTTCTCTCTGATGGTGTGTCAAGAGTTCTACTTCTTGCTTTCTGGAAAGGTTTTGGAAGTGTTCCTTCTGAAAACGAACTGAACTTCTGCAATCTTTCTTTTACTGATGTTTCAAGAAAATGTTCAGATTCTCCTGAAATTGAACTAGATCTCTGGATTGTAGTTTTTTCTTCTAGTGTTTCAGGAGGGGGGCCATTTCCTCCAAAAATTGAGTTGAATAGCTGGATTCTAGACTTTACTGGTCCTCCAAGGATTGGCCCTACTTTTCTCAGTTTGCTTTCTCGAAAAATTGATCTGATTGGAGCACGTTTTACTGGCTCTCCTGCAATGTTTTCCAGATCTTCTAGGTCTTCTAACATTTCCTCATCCGTATCTTGTGCTTCCATCTGTTCAACATTTAATATTGAGCCCTGCACATCTGCTAGAACCATTCTTGGTTCTTGCCTCTGCATTCCAGAGAAGTCACGTTTTTTATTGCCCTGGCCTCCCTTCAGATTTGCAGGCATCAGCGCCCTACTTGAAGGCTGACGCTTCCTCTTCCGAATAATCTTACCTTCATCCATAATAAAGATAACTTTTCCTGGAGGAGAACCTACTGGGGAACTTTCCATGCTATAAAGATCAGAGGTTGCACTAGTTTCTGAGGTCCAGGGAGTAGAACATCTGCTTGAGCTGGTTTCCCAGGTTATTCCACTATCTTCACTTTGAACTGTCACCATAGAAAAGGAGGGGTTAGTCATGATGTACTGCAGCTTGGGTTTCACATCTTCACTCTGGATCAGATCCTTTAAACTAAAAAAATTAAAACAAAGTCAAATAAAAGAAAAAACAAATAATGGTAAAATTCAATGCATTCAAGTGAAAATGCTTTTCAAACTTCCAAAACTCCTGCACATGTAGAGATTAAGAAATACGAGCACAAACAATATCATATTTCACCTGACAAATATACTTCAGACAAATTTTTGTCGGATTTCATGTTGCAAGGTTATTTCTATGAAGCGGAGATGTATAAATGCTCTTGAGAATGCAGGAGAAAACAGTCTTTGATCTGACCTTGCTTTACCACCGAGAGATTGAACTGATTCTGGAGCCCTATTCTCCAGTGCCTGGTTATCTCACAGTGTAATTTAAACCTTGCACTAAAGATACTGTCAGCATTTTAACAGCACTCATACTTGCTTTGCCAAGGTGTAAACCACTGTAGCTGTTCATAAGTAGTTCAGAATGTGCTCAGCAGTGAAAATATACCGAGTTCCCAATTATTTCTGAAATGACCACATTTTATGAAGATAACTTTAAGCTTTAGAACACGCAACCAGTACACTATTGTATGTTGAAATTAAATATGCTCTCAATTTAAAGAGAGAAACATTTTGTGAGAAGGTTTAGAAAAAAAGAAATCTTAGAAATAAGAGTGTAAAGAATGAGAGAAGCAATTAAAAGACATATATACTATACTATTTTTAAACTGTCTTCTTATAGATACAGTACTTATTTCAACAGGACATAGAAAAGGTAACCAATAACAAACTGAAACTCAATATTCCTTGACTCTTCCTTAGTACTTCAGGTAGGAAAGTCACGTTACCAGCTGGTGGAAAGAAAAGCACAGGGTCTGCCAGCAAAGGCAGAAGCTTCACAGAGGCCAAACAACCCAGTACGTACAGGCAGTCACCGACCTACCTCCAAAAGAAAGATAATATAAAGCAAATAAATCCAGAACAAATTTGCTGCTGTTGTTTCCCTTTGCTAGGGACATGACTCGACAGTATTAACTTGATTTGTGCATTAAAAAACAAACAAAAAAAATGCATTAGTACTGAGGAAGTTATCAAGGATTGAGTCCACTCCAAGGCCTGCTTCTTTTTTTTTAATATAATCATTCTTTAAACTATTTTTCCACACTACCTGATATACAGCAAGGCTTCTCACGTTTCATTCACAAATATAGCACAAAACATCTGTATTAGCCTTGATCATATTTGACCTCTTTGCTTGAAATAACTGAAAATGACTATGTGCATAAAATTCAGTCCTTCATGAACAGTCACAGCCAGAAGTACCGACTTTGCCTTGCCTTTTCCTCAGCCAGGAAATACAGAAGGGAGGGTTTTTCCCCAAGTGTTTTGGCTGGCAAATTTAATTAATTTTCTGTGCAATAGAGCGAACAGAAACCACCTCTACCTCAGCAGCACCCGAGCGAGATGTTTTCCCATAGGACGCACTACTTCATTCCTTGTTCTTGCAAAAAGGCTGCTTGAATTCAACTCAGGAGCTCCCTGCGCTGGGAGAGAAACCTGAAGTGAAACACCCTTTCCTCACATCTCTTACTCCCCTTTGGAGGGGGTGCAGCAAAATCTCCCTGGTAAACATATAAGGGTGTAAGAGACAGAACTATGTAACATCAGCTGCCTGGTAATGCAGATCAGATTAATTTGAGAGAGGCTGATATTCCAGTGGAGAGGTAAATTGGGTAGCTATTCCCTCTCTACAGTTGGACTTCAATCGCACAATTAAGAAGAATTAAAACCTGTTATCTTCATGCTCACGCCTGCTACTTTCCTAAAAATATAGCACACATCCTTCCAAAATATTTTCACTATTTCAACAATTAATTCCAGGTGGCACAAGAAACAGCAGACATCCGTTAGGATGATCATCTCCCACAGGACAGGACCCAAGGGCCAGCGCAGGCTGAACATCAGAGGCGGGTATTTGTGCAGACAAGGACACGAGGCCTCGGCCCATCCTCCTAACTATTCCTGACACCCCATGTTAGCCTCATAGTTTTTATTTATTTACTTATTTATTTACACACAGAAGGAACTTGTGGGTGGTGGGAGGTTTCCTAGAGGAAGGCAGTTTCTCAGTGGAAAGCGCCCTGCGCGAGGGGAATCGCAGCCCCGGGGGCAGCAGTGGGACGGTGGCAGCGGCTCAGCCCAGCCCTGGGGTTTGGCAGCAACACAGAGGGAGGAGCGTCCTGGGAGCCTCTGCTTTGGGGCATAATGTTTTTATACAACAGGAATATTTAGCATGCTTGAGAGAGATTGCACCCATTTCATGGAAATTGGAGGTGGCAGCGGGAGTTTCCTGCTGCTCACAGCTCTGCAGAATCAGGTGCTATTCAGCCGCACGGAGAGCGGGAACAGCCGAGCAGCAGGCAGCTCCGAGGGCTTAAAAATAAACCAGTGACATCAGGGCCCAGCACAGGCTGTCTTCAGCCAATTTTAGGTATTGGTCACATCTCTTCCAAGATGTGTTTTCAAAGCACTACTGAAATTCTGTTCTGCAATAGTCTTTAAAACGCGTTTCTCAACTAATAATTAACTTACAGACCGCCCAAGTTCATCCTTAGGGCCTGGTCAGCCCTTTCTTGGAGTTCTGCACAGACTGCCAGCATTAGAGAAGGCCTAAAGCTCAACAGACATATTGAGACCTGCAACTACAAAATATAAGCCTTAGAGAATCTCCTCTATTTAATGTTAATAAGCTGAGCTCTCAGAGCTGCTATCCTAACTGTGCCAAAACTCAGAATTTTACATCTCCATTAGACTAACCAAGCAAAACTCAGCAGCATGATGCAGTTGAATACACTCAGTTACCACAGAGCACTGCCTCTCTAGTAAGCTCCAAACTACCTCACCCTCAAACCGATCAAGGATATATAACGAAGGGCACAGTTCCACACAACGCTGAGAACTGAAGGGAGGGACTGCTGTGATTCAGTCAAGCACCAATCTGAACCTCCTTGCGAGGCCGTCAGAGACGCTCCCGGCCAGGAGGGCTGCATTTAGGCCTCAAACAAGAGCCATCCTCTTGGCTTGGCCAGGAGCTGCCTTGCAATGGACGGTGATCATGCTTCTTGGAGGAGTTAATCATTCCTACCTGTGCTTTAAATTTAAATAGTAGGATACGGTATTTCATGGCAAATGGCATCAAGAATATCTACTCGAGTGCCCACATTGTAATGGTCTACAAGGAATAATTCCTAACCCTCAACTTCAGTTGGTTTTCTTGGTCATTCCTACACACACGTGTAAAAATACATGTTTATTTTTAGCTTTACATCCATCCTCTCCTAAGATGCAAAAGTATCCAACAAAATATTCCTTTTAAAAAAAATAAAATAAACAGCTTTCACTTTTGGGAGTGTTCACCCATTTCTCTGGAAAATTAGCCCTTCTCACTGCGCTTTCCTAGCATCCCAGCCTCCATTTCGCTTCCTGCAGCTCCTGGCATGGCTTGGTTTGTGCAGATGCCACCACCTTCCTGCCCTGCTGTGCTGCCAGCAGAGATGGGTAAGGCAGGCAGCTGCTTCCAAAAGTGATACGCTCAGAGGGGCTGGAAATAAAGAACGACTCACGAGGTTTTATGAACTGCACGACCCCTGTTTCTTAAGGAAGACGTTGACTGCTGGGCTGTTGCGCAGCGCGCAGTGGGAGCGGGCAGCCTTGCTCAGGGCATGGCAGAGCTGTGCAACGTGATACACCCGGGCGCACCTCGGCCCCGCCGCCTCCTCCAGCCCTGCAGGATCCGGTTGCAGCCGCTCCATGGAGGGAGCTGAGACCCACACGCTCTCACCGGAGCCGCTTCTGCCATCGCTTCCCCTGCAGTGGGACGCGACATCGGGGCAACAATCGGCCTTTGGGCAAGAGCACGGCCTCAGCATCCCCACCATGGACCTGTGTTGGGCGCCTGAATCCGCACCCACAGTGGAGAATACCAAGAGAAAAATAGCCTCTTTTTTGAGGAATGGGGAGGGAGGCACAGATGGGCAGCAGAAGGAAGGAGCTAAAAGGCTCCCTTCCCATGCTGGGCCATGGTCCCGCGGGTGGCAGCTCTCCGGAGCGCGTCGGAGCGGTGTGGGACAAGGAGCTGCCAGGGAGGGAGGGAGGCGCAGGGGGCACCGCCACCCGACCTGGCACCACCATCCGAGCTGGCACCGCCGCGCGGCTCCCGAAATAGCAGAGCTGCCCGGAGCCAAGGGCAGCGCTGACTGCCCAAGACTTAGGGCATGTCCACCAGAAACTGCCCCGCTAACTGCACCCACGCGTGCTCGCGGTTGTGGTGGAGAAGGGGAAAGGGGAAAACAAGCAGTAAAAATAAATGAAAAAGTGAAATAGCCAAACTAGGCCCAAACACGCACAGTGGCCCAGAGCGGTGCTTTGCACTGAAACCATTAGCTCCATCCACGGCTGCTGCCTCTGCTCGGAGGCCATACCTGTTAGTCAGCTCCTCCGCTTCCTCGGGATCCACAACCTCCTCCTCTTCCTCCTCCTCTTCTTCATCCTCTAGGACGGAGGAGGTCTCGGATGCCCGGTCGCACTCGGCGCCGCGGCGACCCTCCATGCTGCCGGTAGCTCAGGCCCACGCCGGTGATTTTTACCCCCGACCCTGTCCTCCCCAGGGTAGCCTGAAGCAACTGTCATGCCCGGCGGCAGCGCTCGCTGCTCCCGGCTCGGGGCAGGCTTTAAATAGCAGGCGGCAACGTTACGGCAGCAGCTCGGCCCGCGCCTGCCGGCCGCGGCTCCCAGCACCAACCAGGCAGCGGGCCCGGGGCGGTGCAGGCCCAGGGGCCGCCCACGCTGTGGCCTCCGCCGCGCACCGGCCATGGCGCTTGTCCCGCCATACACGGGCCTGCCGAGCCCCAGGCTACGGCTCCATCCGAACAGCCCGTTGGGGAGGCTACGGAAAGCCAGGCACCTGGGCTCAGCTCTGGAGAAAGGGTGGATAAAGTTACCAGTGGATGACTGGTTAGCAGTAGATAAACTGGTTACCAGTAGATCTTAAAAATTACAGTGCCTCTTAATGAGCACAGGGAATATATTTCAATTCCCTAAACTGATCAAGACGTTAAATAACTGGGCATTTCAAATTGCCTCTCCTCCCCTTCCAAGGGCTGGAAGCAAAGACAACTAGTATCTCTAAGTAGAGTTCGTCTACTTTTTTTTTTATTCTCTATTTTCATACAAAATGCAGTGCTTTTCACAGATGAAATAGAAGTAGTTCCAAACTGTACTAACCAAATATATATGTATATATAAATAACAGAGACATAGTCAGACTCAGTTTATAAAGAATTTTCATATGCTTTCAAGTATAAACATTGAATACACAGTATAACTCTATTCCTATTTCCACTTCTATTTGATCTTCAAATAAATGGCTGGTTGTAACTGAATCAGCAAACTTGTCCCAGAGTTATAAGAATAGAAATACTCAAGCTCGTATTTCCATGTACAAGCTTTCCCTACAGTGCAAAATTAAAACTCTGATAAATTTACACATTGCAAAATATTTCCTAAACGGCACGTACAAAAAAGATTTCCCCAAATCATCCATTGAGGCCTATGGTGCACAGTTTACAAGACATACTCTGTACTCAAACATCATTTGTTAAACAACTATCCTAGAAATAGACTCTCAAATTATACTCCAAATTCTCACAAGCACAGTGTAAGGGGACACAGCACAGCAGAGAATTTGCTTTTAAGGTATTCCTTACCTACGGAAGACACAGTATTGCAGTCCTGCAGAAATACTTATAGAGGAAAAGTATGTACATTACACAGGTTTTGTTTTCATCTTCAATACAACTACAGGAAGGTGACAAACCTTTTACCAGGACCCATTCAAGTTATCTTCAGAACTAGTGTAGTTCTCATAATCTGACCTGCAAGTAGACCAAGATCACGTGCTCTTTCATGCTCTTTTTACAAGCACCATACTGCTTGTATAATAAACGTAAGAGTGAGAGATATGTAACAGTACATACAGGAATTAACGGATCAACAGGATTCCTAACAAAAGCAAGAACTCTACACAACATATAAAAAATCCCCAAAGAAAGAAGAATTAATTGGATCAAGAACAATATCATTCAATAGACTTACATTTAACATTAAGTAAACCTAGAAGTGGGTCTAGAAACCTAAGATCAAGTAAAGCATAGCTTCTAAAAGGCATTCAAGATGCTCTATACAAAGGCTACTTTGAATTAACTATCCTTCTTGCGTTTGTTTATTCTGACTGATAGACATTTCATGGTATTTCATCCCAAACACTTTGCCACTCTTCAGTTTGATTCTCAAAACCATTACACATTGAATTCTTCATAAAGGATTCCTTAAAAACAACCTCTTAAAATACTAAAATACTAAAACACATAGACCACATTATTTGATGCTATGTTCCTTTCCCAAGTTGGTTCAAAATACATTTGAGTTGAAATATAGCATTTTTCTTTATGCCAGTGAAGCCTCAGAGATGCTGTCACCTTGCACAAACACCAAAACCATGATCAGTGAGGAAAAAAAAAGACCTTTTAAAGAATGTCTCCCATAAGACTATCCCTAAGTCCATATATAGAGGACACAAAGGTTCTTATTTTGGAGGAGAAATGAAAAACTGTGTTAACACTAAGATTTTATGATAACATTTAGTGAATAACTCATCTGGATACCTGCCCAGAGTAGATAAAAATCCAGGTCATTACATCTTCTCCTAAAACCTTCAGCCTATGTAGAACTTCCACTCCATCCCAAAACAATTGATGCTGTGATATTCTGCTACTTTCTGTGAAGAGTCACAGCCCATGACATTACAACTCCCATTACACTCATTGGTTGCTGGTCTGTTGCTTCCACAGAAAGTGCTGCTGCTTTTGTTTGGCCTGAGGGAATTCATACACCACAGTATGAATTCCATAAAAATTTACTTTCTCAGTCACTCAGGTTGCTCTTTAACATATGTGACTACTGTCATTCTGTGCTTCTGCCAATGAAGCGCTTGCCAGTAACTACAGAGAGCTTATTTTACACAGGCCTATAGCAGTTCTCTGTGGCCACTGGCCAAGCCAAGACACACGCCCTGCCTTTGCCTTTGTCAGTGGAAAGTGCCTGCAGCTCAGCTAGCACGCAGGAAATTAGCAGCGAGTTTTCTGTTGTTAGAGGACACAATGAACATGCCCATCTCCCTACACTCGGGAAAAATTTCCATCTGGTCTTCATGCTTCTGATTATAAATACAGCTTATCAAAAGTACAGGAATTTAAGAAAAAAGGCAATAAGATTCTTTTAAAATGCACAGGCCAGTATAGTCAGAGATCTTGCAGTGTATTAAAAGAATCACCGAGCTGGTGGGGCATAGGCTGCAAGAGAGACACACAGAAGTTATCACATTGCAGGAAAAACATACTTTTAACTGTTTTAGAACAGATATGAAGAAGGAATTGAAAATACAGTGCAATAAAGTGTGGTGCATGTTAATTCCTTAGGTGACACTTCTTTTTCTTTCTGCTGCAAAGTTATCAGATGCAAAGTCTAATGAGAAAGACACACATGTACATGTAGTTTCATACTTCACATCCAGTTCACTCAAAATGTACTTTTTTCCAAAGTTTAAACATGAATATCCCTGCCTAGCTTATCTTATTTCAAGAAAATTTTGTAAACAAGAGTCATCACCATCTTTTAAGAAAAGGGCACATTATAAAAATATTAAAAAAATCCTGGGTTTGCAGAACATCTTAGAATCCAGACATGATTCCATACTTTAAAAAAAAAAAAAAAAAAAAAAAAAAAAAGCCAACGCCCAAACGTTGGTTGCTTTTTACTTAGAACAGGGCATTTATAAAGTGAATATTTCATTAAGACCAAGTCTGCCACCTTACTAAGAGAGGAAGAGTTGGTGAGGGAGAGTAGACATACAGAATAACAATGGTTTTGTGGATTGCCAGAGTTTAATAAAACTAAAAGAGACTGCTTAAACTGTAAGAGGAAGCCAAAATATTATATAGACCAGATCAAGTAACCTCACGGTAGGCAGAGTTCACAGTTTCTAAACTTTAAATTCAAAAACCTTGGAGAAAAACCTTAAGATCTACACAAAAAAAACCCAACCCCGCAAAAAACTCACCACATATTTTACATTGTTATAAGGACTTTCAAAAATCTCTTTAGAAACAGTAGGGGTTTGACCTGTACACACATGCAGTGCAAAACAGACTTATAGAAGTTCATGATTTTTAAAAAGGGACCTAGACCTATACATAGCATTTTATTTTCTACATAGTTATAAGAAATAGCAAATATTTTAAATATCCAATACAGAATAACATCAAACTAGAAAAAGGAGCTATATTTTCCATATAAATTTTATTCCATGGGACACCATACAAAATATTAAAACTTAAAAAAAAATTGACAGTAAGTAGTTTTAACAATGAATTGGTCTTCAATAACAAATACATGAGAGGCACAAACTGTGCTACAGCAGGTCTAAAAGAAGTTTCACAACTTTGGAAAAGCTAAAATTGTCAAGGTTCCTTATTTAAATTTAATTTACAGTAATTGACCAATTTACAAATATTTACACAAAATTAAAACAAAAACCCAGCTTCTTGTAGCAGGGAGGAGTGTTTGATTGCAGTCATTACAACTACTATAAATACGTTAAAGGAAGCACTAAAAGGTATTTGGACGACTTTGTGTGAATATGACGTTTATATATATATTGATTTGTCATTTTTTATTTCAACTTCTTTGTAGTAGATCTGCTGCTTGAAAATTCCAGTTTAGATTACAGTTCCTGCTATCCAGAATGTTGTCAAATATAACCTGGTTTAATTTTCATAAACTGTTGCTTGTTGTTCCACATAAGAGGGAAATGGAATCAGAAGGTGCCAGGTTGAGTAAAAGTGCATACTGAGTTAAGCAGATGGAAGGCCCAGGCTGTATGTTCATTAAGGTGTGTTCTGTGTGCAGTGCCTTAAGGATACAGTCAGACTCATACATTGCTTAGCTCTGAATTCCTTTATTTCATGGTTAAGTGTGTCTGAATTAATGATTACACAGATTATGGAAACAAGAAGTCAATATATTCCAATACTTTCCTTAAAATAGTTTCGGGCTGCTGTGGGCTTTTGAGTCACATCAGTCTCTTCTAGAAGTCAACAATGCAAGCATTTTCTGAGAACATACCTTTGAATTGAAGCTGTATTAACAAATGTCAATAATAAAATATGCAATCTTTCATATAAAGATTTTCTTAACAAAAGTTTAAAGAGAAAAACACGTCATAAAAAATGATAGGGTAACTGCATCTTGATTTTGATACTGTTCTTTATTTCAGCAGGATCCAATAAGGAGCAAATGAAAGGAGTCGGTTATCTTTTCTGTATAGTTGTTCTTAAAGGTAATATACAGTGCAAGTCTTTCTTGTCTCGTAAAATCTGCCAAGACTGGGAAAGAAGTACAAGGTTTTAAAAGGTTAAATTATCTTCTGTGTCATTAATACTTCAATACCACTGTAAGCATTAAGCCCCAAAGATACGGAAGAAAATAAACAAGTAGGTACTTTTTCCCCCTCTTGAAAAAGAGATTTCTTTTTTTAGGGAACAAGAATTCAGAGATGCACAAAATTTAATGAACCACTGAGAAATATATGTCTAATGAAGAAAGAGTATGTGTTGAGACAGAGATGTTAACATTCTTTATTTTAAGAATAATAATATCTTCACATTGATATTCTGACTGAAAAATGATTCTTTAATTCACACATGTGGAAGTGCCCAATATAAGAAGTTATCCGCTTATCTCCAGAGCTTATAAGTAGGTCTTTAAAACAGGTATTTCCACTTCTTCCTAGATTCCAGGACAACTCTGTCATATCTGTTAGGCCATGAACCTGCAAATAATTGCACCAAATCTCCTTTCTTTATGCAGAGCCCATTTTAACCACAGTGCATAATGAAATCCCATCTCAATGGCTATGAGACAAATAGATTCCTTAGTGTAAAAAAAATTATATATTACTAAATTGTCTGGAAAAAATAAACTGGAGGCATTTTTTACCTTCATAAATTCATCTTTGATAATGTCAAACTTGTGTTTTTCATGTACAGCTCTAGCTGTGTTTGTCCCATCAAAAGGCTCTGTAAGATCAAACATAAACATTAAAAGTGTTTTGAACACTGGCGTTAGGCTGTCTTCATTAGCAAGCAATCAAGTCAAAAAAAAAAACCAAAAACCAACAACCCCCCCCACACACACACACACCAAAGAACACACCCATACACACAAAGGAGTTAACATATTATCAGATCCCAAGAGAGTTTTAAGCTGCATTGCTTCTGCATTTCTCTGAATACATGCCTCCATTCATTCATTCCTCCCCTCAAATACTCAATATTAGGTAATTCACAATAAAAATTAGACTATTATTTCTGCAGTATACCATGGATATGCTGAATTCATGAATCTGTAATTATTTGTGACTGTTTAATATTTTGTTCTGACCTACAGAATATGATTTGGCATAATAAAATGTTTTGGAAATTATTGCACATATCCCTCCTTGGAACTGTTCACTTTAGATTCATGCCATTCAATAATCAATGGAATACAAGAATTACAGTAAAAATATCCCCAAACTTTTATGTAAAAAAGTATTAACTAGTAATGAATTACTACTTAAAATCTAATCCACTTCATCTATTCATATGTTGACAACTTGAGACTTCCTCTTCGCTTTCAACAGATTAAAAATTTTATCATGCTTACTATTTTTTTGGCCAGCATAATCAGTTATGTTGACAGATTTTTTCAGATTTTTTTAAAATATATTAACAGACTTAAGAGTACTCCTTGTTACTAACATGGCTGTCTAAATTGCAGTAAATAAGCCAATATTAAAAAACTGAGATGCAGAGACAATGCATTGCAACACACTGCAAACAAATTTAATATATTTTTTCCCTGCCATACTAGAGAAATGCTTAAATAAATGTGGCATATTTTAGACTGGCAGAATGCCTGAAAAGACCTCAGAATCCTGGGAATGCCAGAAGTCTTTGTTATATCAGGTAACATTTATATTGAGTTGGTTATGAATTGCTTTTATTTAGAGACACATAGACTGAATATTACATTAAACACACCTCAGAAGTGATTTTGACGTTATGGAGAATGGGACTTGAAATCTGGAAAATGTTCCATGAGACTAGGCTTTTACTGTGAAAGCTATTTAAGCTCTCAATCGAGGAGACTTCCAAGCAATAAAAGTTGCATTTAGCATATTCCTAGAAGGTTTTTCTTCAAACTATTCACAAAGTATTTTAATGGTGTTTACACATAGATTTATTTTAGGGTGCATCATACATTGCAGCATCATACTGGATCACAGCCCTGGCAAGCAAATAATAAAACAAGTATCTAGTGCTCTAATTCCAGTCGCATAATTTGATACAGTGACAGTCGCATAATCTGATACTGCTACAAGAAATCCGTATCCCTTACCACGTGCAGCAGTAGAGCACTTCTGCATTTCCCACATTTGATGTTTCTTTAATGCTAGGTTGTTTATGTATTTAATCGTGTATCAAAGAAATGTTTTTAGAAAGTAACAAGAGCAAAGCTGTACAATCTTTTAAAATTGACAGTGTGGGGAAAAAAGGCTCTGTGTCCTGTCACAAAAGCTGACTCACATCTTCCCTTTATTCTTGTTGCATATTTACTAACCCTCCAATTCATTCATTCATTCCCTGAAACGCGGCAATAATTTTGCAATTGGCAACTATTTATACCACTAACATTTTCTAAGCATGAGGACAGTGAGAATCCTTCATTAGGTAGTTCACTGACAGTTTTAGAAAAGAAACTGAACAACTTCAACACTGCGATGCTTGAAGAAAAGGGTCAGATCCCCAAATAAAAATAGAAGAAACCATACAAATTCAAAGCTGTAAAGCAAGCTCTGAAGAATTTTTTAGAAATGAATTTAATGTGTATTAAATTCTCATGGAGATGAAAGATTTATAAATACAGGCATGAATTAGGCACAGTATAGACAGTTTTCCCTAAATGACTGCCAATTAATTGCCTTACAAAATTGCCAAATTCCTTTTTTGTTTTTCCCTAAATGTGTCTTTTTCAAAAGGATATGATACCCTCTAATATAGACAAGAGCCAAGCTAAACCAGAATAGTCCCTAACAGTTGAGATCTTCTGATAAAGGATGTTCTGAAAAGGTCACTAACAGTGACCACAGTGACTAACAGTGACATTCTTACTATCATCATAATGCTATTGCTACATTGGTTTGCAATGGTAAAAATGCAAATGAGATTCAGTATTAAGGCATATTTAAAGAAATTAAAGCAGATTTTTTTTCTTTCAGCAAGCTTAAACATTAACGCTACCCATAGAATTATGGCAACTTGCAGGCAGATTTATAAAATCTATAGTTTTAAAAATAAGTTATAACTACTGAAGCTTTAGTCAACTGAATAGATAAAGCTTACAGAGACTTTCAAACTAGGATACGTCAACATGTTTATCTAACTTTTCAAGAGCTCTCTTCTCAGTACCAGAGGATTTTATCTACCTATTTTCAGTGAAACCATGTTACCCTAGTAGTCCATACAGATAATGAGGCCTACTTGGAATATGAATAGGAAATTGAAATTTTTCCTTCAGAATTATTAATAGGAACTTGCTATGTGCGGATCACATCCACGCTAATAAAGTCTTGGGAACAGGAGGGAATGAGATGTACCCGCTACAGACAATTGCTGCTTTAACAGTTCAAATGCAAAACACACTCTCTTCAGTTATATGTAATCAAGCACATTCAACACACTCTAAAATGCCTAATTTCTGTGCTGAGATTATTTTTAAACTAAACTGAAGA
>JAUBOD010000178.1:394006-407480 GCA_032353885.1 Nothura maculosa
TTGCAGAGCTGCCAGTAATCTTACCACCTCATCGTAGGCTGGAACTTACAAAGTTTAGTACTGAAGAGTTTTTGGACTAAGCTGAGTATATGTCTTGCTTCTGTCTTCTGATTGACCTGGAACATGATATTAAAAGTATTATATTCCATTTATTTTATTCTTACATAACCAGTAGGTTTCATTTTAAAAAAAAGGAAAGCCTATTAAGTCCCATAATAAGCAGCCAACATGCATACCAACACATTCCTCAGTCAACATATTATGTGTTACAGTCAACATTCTTTGTGTTAAAATTAAATAATTCAAATCTAAAGTACCTAGCAGACATTCATAGATCTTAGAACTCTGAAGGATCACAAGCCCCACTTTCTCAGTGGAAAGGTTGCCCTTGCCATCTCCTACTATAATTTCACCAAGGTAATAGTTTTCAGGAGAAAAATTATTTAACATACACTATGGATATGTCTGGTTTTGCCTTTTCCAATATGGTAGCTAAAAATCTAACCAAGTTTTTTTTAAAAAAAATAGTGGTTCCTTCCTCTAACAGAATGAGATTCTCTTTATCCAGCAATTCTGTTACTCTGCTCTGTCCATTTGTGTAATTAAGGTAATGCATAATTTTCAAAGATTTTTCTGTGTTAAAAGGTTTAAAAGTCAAA
The DNA here is from genome assembly GCA_032353885.1 of Nothura maculosa. NCBI lineage: Eukaryota > Metazoa > Chordata > Aves > Tinamiformes > Tinamidae > Nothura > Nothura maculosa. Next base: position 394,666 of record JAUBOD010000178.1, read on the forward strand.
CTCATATTGGCAATAGCACAAGAGCCACAGTTCACGGCCACTATTAGCACAAAATCTATATTAAATCCAAAGATTTGACTATTTGTTTCTTATTTTAGAACCAAGCCTGATGAAACTATATACTTTTTTAAATAGTTACCAAATGTAAAGGGCTCAGGTTCCAGAGAGTGCATCATGCAAACAGACTTTAAATACATTTAAGTTACTTACTGGTTCTTCTTTAACTACGAGGCACAGATCACCATCACTGCTACGAGTGCCAAAGCCATTCAGTGAGGATCCAACCAAGAAGAGTCTGCTCTCTGTAACAACAGAGCCACAGAAGTCAAACTGATGGGACATGTCCTCTTTTGGAAAGAAAAGAAAACAGGGAATGTGAAGAACATTCAAACTGATAACAAATGATGAAATTAAAAAACATACGTGGAAAAATTCGCTGAATTTCCCTCTGGAGTTGTGTTCTGCAAAGTTCTTTTCTATTCAAGTCACAGGTCTGTTGCTGACATGCTTGAAACAACTCCAAAACCTGCTGACTTAACTTGACACATACATTCAAAAAGATAAAGAGCAGTAAACTATTTTCTCTTAAGTGAAATGCAATTATATGAAAATTAAAAAAGAAAGCATTCCATTAAAAACAAATAAAGAGCAACATTGCTTCCCATAACCTATTTGTTTAAAATTTTGCCCTGCTTAAATTCATATTGAACATCTCCCCACATGACTGTTCTGCAGTTTCTATTATTAAGTTTGTCCAATATTCAAAAATAAATCTATCCAAATAAAATAAGCTTTGCCCCATTAGCATCTGCAGCTTTTCAGGGAACAAGCAGTTGAAGACCACAGATAGCTTGTCAGCTCTAAAGTCACTAGTCTGACTAGCTAAAATAGGCATATAAATAAAGATTATAAACTGATTTGAGCTAGTTGTTTTTCTTCCTTCCTCCACCTTCCCCTTTTTATTTATTTATTTTATTTTGATTTTATTAAATTTCAACCTCACTCAAACAATCAAAGTAGCAGTCAGATCTTTGGTGGAAAGAGGTGTTAATTGTTTCCTCTTTAAAGACAATACTTCTATACATATAATCAACTGACAAATATTTATACCAAAAATCCTATCATGTTAACGCAAGACGAAATATGAAGAATGATTTGCTGCAATCCTTTTTTAAGGAATAATTCCACGGAGCACTTGAGGACATCCTCTTCTACATATACACATATGAACCATAACTTTCCTCTCCTTCTCATATGCTGCTATTTTTACAAGTAAGGCACAGCAGCAGAGACTTAATGACACCATGGAAGTTTCTGTTGTTTCGCACAGTCTCACAAGTCTCACCTGCTCATCAGGACAGCACAAAGCTCAGCATATTACCTTATCTTTGGCCACAGGGAGCGTGGTCTCTATAGGGTCTGAAACTGAAGTGTCTCGCAACGGAGGGACACATCCAGTTAAATCGGGAACATAACGCGCAGGGAACGGTTGAGCTGGAGCAGATCCAGGGAAGGAGTATCTACGGTCTTCTGCTAAAGGCACTGCTTGGTTAACTACAGTTGTTTCACGATGAGGTGAATGAAACCGCTGCCGTTTAACGTCGTATGGAACGCTTTGTTCACTTAGTCTCCTACAAAACAAAGTACAAAACAACTCTAAGCTTGCAAAGCTCCATTTATTAAAGCATACTTGCTACAAGGTACAAATATTCATGATTAGTTACTGTGACTATTGCACTAAAACCAAGCACTTTACAGAATCAAAAGGCATGCCTCATCCTAGATATCAGGTGGAATAAACCTGGACTGGAAAATGCAACAGAATATACAACTGCAGAAGTGCAGCTTCCCTTGAAGTGGGCTGACGAAAACTGCGTAACGAGTATTTATACTACCTGGTTGAAACCAAATGGTAAGTCCAATCAAGTAGGACCGCTAGGAAAGACAAATACTGGTCATACTATATTTGTGACCATATACTAAAAAAAAAAAAAAAAAAAAAAAAGACTGTGTAGTATTTTTATTTTTTTCAACTAAGGTCAACAGAAGTGCAGTGAGAAGTTTTGTGAGTTCCGAATACCCAGTGATGAATGCAGAACTTGGCAGAAGAGAAGGAAACGAAGGGAAAAAAAAAAAAAAACAAGAAAAAAAGAACTTACCATAATAGCCATTCAAAATGTAGCATTTGTCTGTGTAGGCTTAGATTGTACAGACAGTAAAATGTGTAATCTGGGCAAAAAAGAACCACTATTCATTTGACAAATCAAACTAATACTAAGCTATGCAGGTAAAAAAATCCAAATCAATCCAATCCAAACAAATTCTCCATATTAATTCATTAGCCATTAGAAATTCTTATGTAGTTTAAATCATCAATAAAACTACAGTTATTCCTTGTAGTCAGAAAGGCAGACATCAGAATTCCTTGGTAACTCAGATAAAGATTTATTATCTGACAAGAACTCATGTCATCCTTTCAGTTTTCAAGTTTTCAATTTCTGTCCAATAAAAGTTACTAATAACAGTACCTACCACAACCTTAGAGGCATTAAAGGCATTTAATGCTCATAATGTAGTATTAGATCAAAATACGAAGTTGCTTCAGCTTATTTTAGCTAAGAATTTACATGAACTGATCTCTAGGGAAAATACCTTAAAAAGATTTCATTAAGGATCTAAAGAACTAGTTGACTGCAAGTCCCTTAACACAGCAGTTTTCTAAGTCAGCCTGTTCAAGGAAGGAATATACACACTGCATGTGAAACCAGGACTTTCTTTGGTGAAAGAGATAAATACCCATGCAATTGGTTATAGCTTCGCGCTACGTAACTATTCATAGCCTCTCAGGAAAAGGAATAATGTACAGGCAAGAGTTTCAAAGATGGGGTTTCTTAAGGTTTCATTCCTACTACCCGATTCATGGAATCATTAAAAAAAATCCACAATTATTTCTAAACTGATAAGCAGGAAAGTCATTCTTCTAAAACGTCAGGAAGAAATAAAAGTCACATTAATCCGAAATTTCTCTTATTGTTGTACAAAAGAAGCTCCCTAAATTAAGGGAGCTTAAGAACTGCAGGAGAAATATCTAGTCCATCATCAGGAAAATACCACAATTTCCCCAGGCATTGAACAAACTTTTTTGCTCTCAACTTGGTAAGATCAAAAAGAAAATATTCAATGCACTGATACAAGCCTTCTATCAGTCAAGTACACATAGAACTAGGACCTATTGCAACACTCAAATAAAACAAAGTCTGTTCTGATACAACTGTTTTAAGAGAAAAGCTGCACATTGAATCACTAATGCGGAATAAAGTTCTCAAAGCAAGTAAAAGAATGCTACAAAGCTCCATAACATATGGAATGTGGACTATGATAGAAAGGCTTTATTAACTACTCTTAAAAGCTCCCTCAAAATTCAAGTCACACAAGCATGCATTATATAACCTGTGTCATACATTATGACCAGAATTAGTTATACATTAATTATTACACAGAGTTAAACACACACACACTCAGGAACTTACTTTCTTCCTCGGAATGATGTAGAGGCAACAGATGTATGTACTGAACTGCCATTTCCGTAAGTCAATGGCTGAGGTGTAACAGTTGGAAGAGTTGCAAGGTTCCCACTCAATAGAGCCCTAGAAAGACTACAGTTCATAATAATAATTAATATCTCAATTTTTACTTTTTTTGGTTGACTTTATTTACTGAAGAAAAGCAAACTTTGCAAGCCCTGTCATTTTTTTTTCCCTAGAACCAATATAACTGTCCTTCCTATCAAAAACAAGAAGTTTCAGTAGATAGCACACATTTCATCGAAAAACAGAAGGCGGTCATTCCTCAAAGCACGTATGCTAAAGCTTTGCAAACAAATTAGCTTAAGGCACCATTAAAGCTAAGGGGCTAAAAGCACTATCATTTTTCAAATTCCACACAATGCATTAGAGTTTCTTCTTCTCATCTCCTTCCTGGATTCCCCGGTGAACATACACAACTGAATTTAATAAAACTAACAAACTGTAAAATTTATTAAGTAGTGAGTAAACTAGTTAACTAGTGAAAGAGTATCTCATATTCCACACAAGAGGATTAAAACTTACAGCTCACCAACAGAGGTGAAATAATGTTTTTTAGTTGTTTTTTATAGACATACAAGATACTTTCTTTAGATTTCAAGTTTTAGGCTAATCTTTAAAATGCTGACAATTTTCTATAAACAGAAATATGTCTTTGAGAAGACAGCTGCCTTTTACAAACCCTTGCCCCCAATCAACTCTTCTTGTACTTACGCTGCATTCTGAATGTTAAACTGAGCATCAACAATTTGCTGGTGAGAGAGAAGAGCAGGTGGTATGTTTAGAGGAAGCTTATTGAAGAAGCTACTGGGTTGCTGATGTTTTGGAGGGAAGGATGGACGACCCAAGTTGGAGGAATTGGGGAACATGCTCTTCTTTACCGAAAGCAAACATGTATCCTTTTACCTAGCCAAAAATATTTTAAAGAGAAAAATATATCAGGCAACAAAATAGCAACTAGTTATCTTTTAAGCTCGGGGGTTAAGAAGGCTATAATCTAAAATCTATTTCTACAAATTGTGCAGTGATTGTGGACATGCTTATCACCTTCCAGGTTACGCTGAAAGAAAAGACCTGCTCAAGTTTCACTAATTTATTTAGTTACTTTAAAAGTTAACTTTGCCCAATCTCTCAATTGCAACTTTCACCTTAGGAGCATTACAGAAAGTAAAGTTGTTCACTGCTTCAAATAAAATAACTATTTTAATGGAGTATATTTCATACTTATAAAAACACCCCTAGATGCTCACAACGTACATAAAGTAACACTTGACTACACCACAAGAATATGATGTAGCTGATCACAAACTGCAAGCAAAATTAGTTCATTTTCATCATATGTAAATGGGCAGCTAAGGGATTAAAATTATTTGAAAGTAAACTACTCAGATTTTGAGACTATCACATTCATAATGCAGTTTTGTGTGTGTGCCTGCAGAATGGCCAGAAAGTCCTTTGACAGCAGGTCTACATTTTTATCTCTTAATTTTAAAATTGATTCTGACACAACTGACAACTCGATCTTGCATCACTATACACATTATATATATTGCATATATATGAATAATATCCGCGAGCAGAAAATTAAATGAAAAAAAATCTGCCTCTACAAGCTGTCCAGCAATGTAACATTATGTAGTTAAATATATATTCCATATTCATAACATTTTGCAGTTTATCAGTATTCCTGACCTAAAACTCAGCCTAAGATATGAAACTTATTTCACATGCAGAAAACAATTACCACGTGCAAAGCTGGAATAAAACTTAGGAGCTGCCAATGACCAAAGTAAGAACTACACTAACAGCTCCGCTCATGGGCTGTAGTTCCTGCTGTGACACCAGGCAGCATCAACACAGGCCCCAGCTTAAGCCATTCGAGCTGTTTCGCTCCAATTCTACCAAAGAGAGAAAACAACACTGCATGATAAGAAAGTAACCCGGTATTAGGGTGCAGTTTGAGTGGCATTTATGTGCAATTCCAACAACCTACAGAGCAAAACACAACACACCTACGCAAAGCGCTACTTCACTTGCATTAAAGAAGAAGGGCATAGATAAGGACTGCACTGATAGCTCCATAGTTTGTTAAAGGAATCTAGTTTCATCAAAACAGCCTTCTTGGACTTTTCCACCTCTAGTAGCAGGTAAACACGGTAACTGTTCACGTGCCCCTGGACATTGGGGCACTGCCTGCCCTGCACAAAGCAGACGTTAAGCATTTGGCAGATGACATTCCCCGGCAGCAGAACCGCGCGCCAGAACCCGGCAGCTAGTTCAGTAATTCAGGAAGGGCCTTTCGGCCTGTACAGGAGCAGACACCAAAACGAGAAGTAACTTCCCCAAGCCAAGGCCTGCAACGCAGCCCAGCAGCAGAGGCGCCCCGGGGAGGCGGCCCCGGCCCCTGCCCGGCCCCGCGCCCCGGCGCCCCCGCCGCAACACTCACTGCAGGCCTGGGCGCCGAGCAGCTCCCACCTCCGCTCCGCGCGCAGGGCCGGGCTATGAGGGGCGGCCCCGCTCTCCGCTCGGCCCCGCTCTCCGCGCCGGCCGCGAGCTTGGCAGAAGCGCCGCTCCAACCGAGCGCCACCCCGACCCGGATCCGCAAACGCGCCGGCAGGAAATGGCCGCGCAGCCGCCGCTGCCCCGGCCGGGGCCGGCTCCCGCGCCGCCCCGCGCATGCGCGCCCGCACCCAACGGGCGCCGCGCGAACGTTGGGCGGCCGTTAGGCGGCCGTTGCGCGAACGTTACCGCCCCGCGTCCCCAAACCCCGCCCGCCCGCATCGTCGCGAGTGGAGGGAAGAGGCTGCAGCCGCCGGGGCTCCCCTGACAAGCAGTACTGGCTAAAGCCCAGAGATAGGAACGGCGCCGCAGGTACTTTGGCGTTTAAATTCCCTCGTGGTTTCTAACCGAGCTGCGGTGCAGAAATGTGTCAAAGCGGTAATATTTGAGGAACCGAGTTAGGCTCTGGCCACCACAGATGGTAGGGGCGCTAGAACAAATCTCCGGGTGTCAAGAATTCCTTAAATGAGTGTTAACCTGAAAAATGCAGAATTCAGAGATTGGCTGATCAGCCCGCAGTTAAGCTTAGGGCTAGGATAAAGGTTGTGGTTTAAAAGGCAGGAGTTGCTTGAGTGTTGATAAGAGTTTGCAATAGAAGAGCTGAGATGGAAAATCAGTTCTGCCCTGTGAAGGTGTTAAACCCCAAGGGAGCTTTAACAGAGGATGAGCAGTAGGATAGACCTTAATAGACCTCTATTTTCATGCACTTGTGCACTTACATGTGACTTCAACATGATTTTCACGTGGAACTCAGCCCTCTTCATATGCTGTCATATTTAGCTGGAAACAAAATGGAATGTGCCATTCTTCAAGGTTTCTCATATTTGCCATGGCCCATCAGTAACTGTGCATTGATAAGGCAATACTTGTAGTAGTATATTAAGCCCAAATATTAAGCATATTTGTTGTATGACTAGCAATGAGAGAGATTTGCAGCTCCCAACACTAAAGTTGTTTTGCTGTTTTCTCACTTGTCTGCTTTTCCTGCAGTCCACCAGCAGGCACAACCTGCTATTTTGTGTTTGCCTTAATCTACATATTTAACTAAATATGATACAATATAACCTGCCCACATTTTAGAGTTCTTTTGCATGTCATTGCTGCTATCTCTTTGACAAAATAGGCACACATTTCACTGAGGTATCTAAATAATATGATATTTTCCAAGTCACCAACAGACTTAGACAACTACCTATACTGAAAAGTATTCTTCTGATTTTTCCAATATGTGCCTTTTTTCCTTGCTTTCTAGTCCTGATGACAAGCTCAGAAAATTATAGCAACAATAATGGTAATAAGTAGCGCTTTTCCCCCCCAGAATAGACCTGCAAAACTTTAGAGCTACTTTTACACATTCCTGACAAAGAATCACACTGCTGGTCAAGAGACACTTTAGTGAACAACCTAAGCAACAGGGAATTTGAGAAGTAGCTCTTAAGACTTCAGTAGATCTCCCCAGTAAAACGTGATTAGAAATGATCTCATGTTTATACTTTCACAGAAATTTTGATATGGAATGTTTATTGTAACAAGATAGTTTGTGGGGCGAACTTATTAGAAAAACAAAGAATTTGAAGGAAGGGTGAAAGAAGTGTGATCTGTAATAGAAACAGAGGCTGAATTCAGCCCTTAAAAACTATGAACAATATCCTGAAAGATTAAAGAAGCAAATGGCTTCAGAAGTCACTGTAAAAGAAATCTCTGATACACCAGCTGCAATCTCAGTTATAGAATAGTTTGAAAATGTAGAAATGAGGTCATGAATTTTGATCGAAAACAGTGGAGGATGGCAGCTTACCAACATTAGAGTTCCTGTTTGGTTTTATTCATAATTTTCAGAAACTCTTTTTGCACTAAAATGTTCCAAGCTTAGTTGCTCTCTGAAGGTGGAAAATTTGGTCAAAATAGTTCAGCATTTAATAGCAAAAATAGAGAAAGTGGGGAAATGTCATCTTCTGTGGAAACCTTTTACTGACCTTAAAAAGTCAGGCTTTTTCTCTAGGCTCTTTTCTTATCTTTTGCACTAGACAAGACTTATGGGAGCTGGTCCAGGAGAATGTTTAGAATATACTTTATGATAAGAAGTTCGGCATTATAAAAGAGCATTACATGCTTCTTTAAGAGCTTTTAAAAGTGTTATCTGATTAAGAATAATAAAAATACTTTTACCCAGTTAACTGTTATGTTTCTCTATAGAGGAACTATTCAACTTTCTTGAAACATTTTTCAGTGTGGGATGCAGCTACAATTCATTTTTTTTAATCAGAACCCAGGATCAGATAGGGAATAATGAATGTTGTGTCAGCACAGTGTTTCATTTTACATATATCCATTTTCATACTTTGCAGTGAGACAGAGCATGGCAAGTATATTAAAATAAGAAATGTAACCTCCAATGAAATAAATTGAGCTGTAACAGGGATTAATATGGCTCAGGATCCACAGTGAAGATTGTAGTTTCTTAATCATGATACCCATATGATACATTTTGGGGTTTGTTTAGAAATCAGGATATTCTGGGATTGAAGCCAAACCAGAGTCTTAAATCTAAAATAAATCTTATGTACCAGGCAAAAGCGGCTTTATTCATGAAAACAATATTGGATTTTAATAATAATACAAGGAACTTAAATCAGATGTACATTAAGAAATGGTATTAAAGAAAACAAAGGCAAAAACAAATTACTTGCTAGGTTTTGGCAGATGTCCATATAAATATATATGTATTTACCTTAACTGCAAAATTCACAAGCTTAGCAAGAAAATCCTGAAGGTAAAATTCATAGTTTTCTTAAATAAACAAATACAAAATATTTTTTGTTGTGTCTGACTTATTAATGATTTTTATTTTATGCCCATACTTGCCTTTTCTAGTGCTTTTCAAGTGAGAAATCAATTGATATATTTATTATAAGTCAATTTATATAAACATCTGCATATCATTAACATACAGTACACTCAAAAACAACTAAGATATTAATATTAATATATAAGTATGCAGATGTATATTAAATATAAATATATGCATATTTCATGTATGTATTATAGCTTAAAATTATAAAATATATATTCCGAAAATCTAATCTGCTTACCTATAGCTTAATATGTATGTATGGTGATTTTTATTTTGGACTATCTGAAAATATGTCTTCCCATGATTATCTACCTTGTTTCCTATATTAATCAGTAAAGTATTTGAAACATTTGCATGACAATTAGCAAGCCAATTTCTGAAGGTTAATCCTTTAACAGGGAATTTGATTACAGCTGTGAAAGTTTAGCGGATATTTCACTGTGACCTAGCTGGTCTTTTTACCGATAAATAAAATATGTATATAAAATTAATTGATCTGGAGGCCATACCTAATCTATACCTAAAGATTAACTTGACTTTGTGCCTTAGAAACCCAAACTATGGGCGGAGAGGCAGAAGAGGGTAAGTGGATGGAATAATCTGCTTTTCTTAAAGCACTAACTACTTTGTGGAGACAGAAAAGCATTACATCTATTTTATACTTGACTTGACTAAATTAATTAAATTATAAGATCTCAGCCAGCATACTGAGATTTGAACAAGCTGGAAGGGCTTGCTCTGGGCTAATAAGTAAAACACAGCTCACTCCCTGCAGCGTGAAGCCTTTTCCTAGTGTTTGATCTGTGCACTGCCAAAGCTCAGGTAGATTGGTGCAAACTAGCTGTTGGTGGTCTACTTGAAATCTGTTACATCATATCTTTTGCTAATTTATCAAGTTTTATGCCTAATTTTATTTATGTCTTTGAAGAAAATGCAGATAAGCAGCCAGTTTGTTTGATTCTGGAGTTCTCCCATGTTCAAGAACTACTTTTGGTCAGCTAGGTTTAGACTATGGTATTTTACAGAAGTTTTTTTCTATAGCAGCTTTGCTGAAAACAATAACAAAAAAAATGTATCTCAACTAATCTTGGCTATGAAGCAATTCCTTACTCTTATCCTTCCTGGAAGATTTTTGAAGCTAATACTGTTCTGGATATTATAAGCTTCCTTATACAAAAGCTATTTGTAAAGTTTACCTAAATGTAAGATGTTAACAGAATGAGGTACATCTTTTTGTATCATAAAAATTTTGAATTTCTAATATTTGAGAGCTTTTACTCAAGAAATTACAACATCATCAATATCTGTTTTCTTTGGGGCTTTTCTATGAAGTATCAAAATGTGAATAACAAAAATCATGTTTTTCATTAAGATCTTCAGTAAAGCAGACGGTGCAGAGTAGAACCTAAGTACTTTGGAACTGAAAACCTAGACCTCTTTCTCTCAAATTAGTTGAGTTTGTGCTACTATTCAACTACAAAAATACTTTTCTTTCCAAGATGCATCCAGCCAACAGATGGGCAGGTATCTGTGGGCAAGGTCGGTCCATATGTATTCATAGTAAAGTCAGTTACAGAAGTCTATCAAAAACTGTAGGTTCAAAATTGAAACAATACTGTCCACTGCAGCAGCAATCCATAATGTTGTTTTTATTCACAGCCAGATACACTTGATATATTTTCTTAATAATTTGTAATTCACATAATTTGTTTTTTTTCTTTCACATTTGCAGATATGTTCTTTCTTGCCTTCAACTTCAATCTAGAATTTTCCAGGACAGATTTTTTTTTCAGACAATGTCACAGAGGAAATTAAATAGGGCTCTAAAGCAGTAGCTGCCTGTACCTTATCTATGAGAAGGCTACCACATATCCATAATACATTACACCTGCTCGAGGCAAGTTCAGGCTTTCTTGTGAGCAATGTATTAGTACAGTTTCTTCTGAATAATTTATAGTGTTGCTGTGCAAACTAGGTTAGTATTGGGAGGGCTAGAAATGTTAGGTTTCAAAATAATCTTTCTATTGGTAAAAGTATTCAGTGCAAAATACTATATTAAAGCAACGCTCAGGCTGAGCTTTTGAGATCACAAAAGGGAGGAAATGCAGAGTTTAGGTTCCCATGGCAACATTAACTCTACACCTCTAGGTAGGTAGTATGCTATGGTTTTAATTACTTCCTTTTTATACAACTCTATGGATGCCCTCCTTTTATTATAAGGATTCCAGTGATATTGAATGTTAGTTACAGTACATATTAATTACATCAACTATTTAGCCAATCTTAGAAAACAGGCCTTGACTGCTCCTGACTGCCTGAAAATACCTTACACAGTGACACTGTGGTGACTATATGATGTGTATCTAGAAAAGCTAACTGATTTGCCTAGGCATTTATGAATGTTTTTTCTAAGAATGGTACAGTATGACTTAACTTCATACTTAACTAGAGAGATATCTTAGAAAACACAGGCAATTTAGAAAAAGTAAACTGAAAATGGTTCGTTTTCCTTCCTTCCTTCCCTCCCTCCATCTGCCAAAGGGCAGATTTTATATGAATGTTTAACTCATTTTAATTAACATCTGATATGTTACTTAAACATATCACCTGATAATTAATCAGTTAATTAAATGTAACACCTGAGACATGGAATACATCCACATGTAACGGATGTACAGATGTTGGAAGGGAGAAACCTCAACTCCAGACACATGGCAGCAAGTCATTTAACTTATTTAGGTTGGTATCTTGAAAAGTGTAACAGATTGTGTAGTACCTTACTCAGAACAAGGATATCCTATGTCCATGACAGCAGGAAGGGGAAACAGTTTGCATGCTGTTTGGGAGAATCTGCTTCAGGAAAGGACATTTTTGAAGCTAAACTTCCCAGTACGTTTGGGAAGATTGAAGTTTGAGTTTAAAGTTTGGAAGATTGTCACCAAAATAATATAACAAAAAGATGCACTGTGAGAAGATTTTTAAACATGCTTCATTGTTTCTCAGACTGCTAGTAAGACTTTTGGCAGCACTGAGTAATAGTAAATGTATTTCCAGAATTAACATGGGCCAACATTATGGCCAAGTTAAGTAAGTTTACATCTTTCAGGATATTTACAGGTATAATTTTTTTTGCAGTATCCAACCAGTCATCTTGTGATAATCTATGATTAGATGATGAAAGATGGTCTCTAGAGGTCCCTTCCAACCTTAACCATTCTCTGATAATTTGAGCACTGCAGCTATATTCCAGAAGGGGACCAAATGCATTCCAATGTGCCTGCAGGCCTGGCTTCCAGCAGAGGTGTTGCTAGGGGAGAACCATTAGTTTCCTTGCTCTCTATATACCTGGATTTTCTTCTAAAAAAAAACAAAAACAAAAAACAAACAAACAACAAAAAAAAAACAGCAGGAGAGAGTAAAAGGAGATGTTGCTTCCCAACAGGTAACTGTCAGCAGCCAGTCTATCTTCAAGTGATATCTGGGAAATACTCTCAGATCCTCTAGTTATGTCTCATGGCAACTCAAAATTCTGCATTGGAGCCTCTGAGGGAAAACTATTGCAGAAAGATTACTGTCCCCATATTGCACCTACAATGAGAAAGTTTCTCTAAAAAATGTTTCAGAGTAGAAGCCTAAATTAGCTCCATGTTGTGTACTCCCTCCATGTAGAGTTTCTTTTTGTCCAGCAACAAAAAAGAAACAAGCTTCACAGAACAAAATTAACATATACTTAAAAAAGCATGTGCAAAAGCTAGCATCAATGCACCAATCTATGCCAGATTTTATAAGGTATCCAAGAAGTTTCTCTATTGCATGTT
>JAUBOD010000178.1:437954-450816 GCA_032353885.1 Nothura maculosa
AATCGGTGACTGATTCTATAATGAGCTTCATCCTGCAGACATAATGTGTGCAAATTCCATTTGTTTGAAGAAATAGGCGGTATAAATGTTTATCTTTAAACATTGAAATACATTTTGTACAGCAGTATTGTAGAAATATATGAAGTTTAGCATCCTTGTAGAAAAAGATACCCAATATAAGTCAGTAAATAGGCCCAATCATGGGTTTATCTGACTAGTTAAGCTGAAGGGGCTACACATTTTACTACCCAGTATAGTGAGTTTTTTCATTCAGCAAACACTTCAGTAACACCATGCATAGGCTGTAGCTCTAATTTATTAAAAGCAGTAAAAACAGTGCAAGAAAGCTTTACTGGTGCTGTCATGGTGCTTTACTGGAGCCCTCTCCTTTGCCTCTGAGCAGCACTGCAGAGCAATCAGCAGGCATGAGGAGGCCGGCCAACCACTCAACCTGAGCATCCTCTTCCTCCATAGAAGGTTGTGGAAGTGCAGGATGGCATCACCTCAGGATTGAACAGCTGAGCTTTCACTCACTTAACTTGCCCTTACTTGCATGTTATTGCTCTACCTTTTACATATGAAATTTCTCACCTGAGATGTGTTGAAGATCTGGTTGTATTCTGTACTGCAATAGAATTGAATAGTAGTTTAGATCAAATGTGTATGTATTAATTACACATCTAATATTTGTATTCAGCTTTTTTTTTTTAGTTAATATATTCAGAGCCTTTTTCCCCACCCTTGACAAATGTCAGTCTTAATCCAAACAATTGTGAGGCTTCTATGATTTTTGTTCTGATGGCCTCTTTGACTTAGCAGTGTTGCAGAATTGTTTGAGTTATGGAAATGTGCATGGGATTATATTTGGGTATACCTCATTGGGAGGTGAATGGAACATGTTTATGTCCATTATTTGTCCATATATCTCCTTCTTTGGAGACCTTTAAAACCTGCTTGGATGCAGCCCTCTGCCATGTGCTCTAGGTGACCCTGTGTTTGCAGGGGGGTTGGACTAAATGACCTCTAAGATCCCTTCCAACTTAAAGCATTCTGTGATTCTATGATTATTTGGAGAAGAACAAAAAAGAATATGGCTGAAGAAATAAGTGTAGAGACCCAAAAGGGTGGTAAGAATTGGTATGAAATTTATGTTAAACAAAGCTGTCAGCCACCTGAGCATGGCCTTTGCGGTTGTGCAAGGGATTGGTGTCAGGAAAAGCCTTGCCCAGCCTCATAGCTTGATGGTTTGGAGGGCAAACATGAGTTGCTGCTGAGGATACTGTGACATTCATTATGCAGTGAGCATGTGGATCCATCACCTGGGCCCTCCTCCCTTTCCCCTTAGTTTTCACTGGAGCAGCACAGTGTTTGGCCTGTCCTATCTTTCCTCCTAACACCCACCACAGATCACCTTGTCTTCTGGCAGATGGGCTTCAAGGAGCATTACCTCTCAGCTGAGTAATATTCTGTTTCTGAAAGCAGCCCTAGCTCTTCTTGCTACCAAGTAACAGGAATGACTCCCTTGGAAATGAGGCAAGGTTGCAACCAAAAGGACTAGAAACATTCAAAATCCTAATCACTTCTTTGCTTTTATTTTTGGTAGAAAAATATATTAAAAACTACTTGTTATTTCTGACTTAAAGGAGAGAAAAGATTTGCGTCTTCAGAACGAAGAAAGGGGCGATAGCAAAATATTACAAAACCCTCTAAAGTTAACTCATTTTAAAATTCTGTAATTTAAGCAATGTTTCCTGAAGAATTTGTCATGCTATTGATCAGTAAAGTATATCTAAATAGTGATACCAAAATACTATTAAATTTCTATGGAAAACTATCCATCTTGCTAATGATCATGGGGGGGAAAAGTAAATTGCAAATTCTAAAGCACAGTTATTGTCATACATAACTTTATTCCCTAAGTAGTTAACTTTGAACCATGTAGATTAAATGTATTTAGAGTCTTTCTTTGAAAATATTCAGGTGCGAAGCTCCAAAGGGCAAGGCTTTCATAACACATGTTTTTGAGCCTAATGAATGTCAATTTTAACATAATTGTGTTGAACCGTCTGGTCTAGTTTCAGATTATGACCTAAGATAGAATATTCTGAATATTAAAAAAAAAAAAAAAGAAAGAAAAGAAATGTAAAGACATGCTAGAATTTAGATTCATCAGTGTCTGTTTCTATTGACTATACAGCTGTGTGCTGACTTCCTCCTTAAAAAGACTTGGGCTTCATATATTTATATGAATGAGTATTTTTATATTGACTGTTTGCATATTTATATCAATGCATTTTATCTGCCATATGAGGCAGCACATAAATTTCTTGGCGGGAGGAGGGAAATTTGTGCACAGGTAGGTGTGTGCATCCTAATGAGCAGAGCTGACAGATCACTTGGGTGAAACCAGCTATTGTTCAAATCAGCTTGATCACTTTGCTTTCCCCTCTTCTAGGGAACAACCCATCTTCAGTACCCGAGCTCATGTCTTCCAGATTGACCCAAACACTAAGAAGAACTGGGTTCCCACCAGCAAGCATGCTGTTACTGTGTCCTACTTCTATGACAGCACAAGAAATGTCTACAGGATAATCAGTTTGGATGGCTCAAAGGTAAACTCTTTCAGAGAACTTATTTTCTGGTTTACTTTTTTGCTTGTTTTTCAGTTTGCTCTCCTTCATGTATTTTCTCAGATTCTTTTGTGAATGTCTACCTGAGAAAGGGATTACTTCGTAGAAGTATTTGTGTCCACTGGAATATGCTCTTTTCCATGCATTCGTATTTAATAAATATATTACCAAACTTTCAAGTCAAAGTAACAGGGCATTGCTAAAGGCATTGCTCGTGAGGAGTGCTAAAAATTACAAATAGGGTTACAAGAATCTGTGTTCATCTTTGTTTTTTATCATTGGTTTTAGCATTATGAAGGACATCTGTTTGGTGCCAATAATCACTTTGTAAATCCTTCTCGGTTACATAATCTTTCCTTTTTTTCTGTAGAGATTGTAATGATTCTCTCTTAATAAAGCTGTCCGTGGTAAGCTTTTATTAAAACTCCCTTTGCCTGGAGATGATGTCCTCATCTTTAAAGTGGGTATAAAAACTAGCTTTACAAACAGCATTTCGGAAATCTCTACAATAAGGGCATTAAAGGTATATCAAGTGTAATCAAAGCTCTAATCCTTTCGAGAGATTTTTCACTTGCAACTCCTGGAGTTGTACTAATTCATGATGGTTGAAATTGAAATACTCTGTTAGAGCATAGCAGCATTCATAGATGTTTCTTGGCTGTTAATGAAAGCTAAAAAGCTCTCTTTTTAATATGTAATATATTTTAACTAAGGAATAAAAATTTCTTGCATGTAGAAGTACATAGGAATTTTCAGTTAGATCTTTATACAGTGTATTTTAGGTGATCTGAAATGCTAATATCAACAAGCAAAAATTCCTTGGTAAGTTTAATTCTTTGTTTCTTCCCTTTCCAGCCTTTCTTCAAATGGCTTTGGGTTCCGCCAATAAATGCCTTTTGTGTGCCTGTTTGTAAAAGGCTTTGAGACAAGATGCTAGATGAAATTGAGACTAGTAGTTGCGTTCTGTCGTATCTAAATTGATCTCGTCAGTTTGCACAATCTTTTTTAGGATATCCACTTCTTTATTTTTCCTTTGTTGAACACTACAGATCTTTAAAAGTGGTCATTGAGTTCTGTTGTTAAGCACTTGTTAGTTGTTTGTTCATATACTGAAGCATTTCTTCTGCATTTACAGAGCTATTGGCAATATATATTGATAATGCAATCTGTCCCTCCTATTTGCTCTCTCTAAGATTGCTGCACCTTTGATAGATTATGCTTCAATGAAAGCAGTATCTGACTGGGATTTGGGGCCTCAATCATGGTTAGGGCCTATTTTTTTTAGGTAAAATCCATGCTTTAGAGCTATGCTGCTCCAAGGTGTAATGTATGAAGTGCTATGGCACCCATAGAAGAGTTTAGTGTTATGGCACCCATAGATTTTCAGTATATTTCCCTGAGGGCTTTTTTTTCTCCCCTAATTATAGCACCATCTTTAACATCTCTGTGCATATAAAATGCAGTAAGTATGAAGGGCTAAATAAAAATATAAAGGATTGCATTCAGAGTACACCCAGATCATCTGTCTGTGCTCTGACATTCAGTTGGCTGCCAGGAACATGATTCACATCAGAGCCTGCAATGCCTTGTTGTGTCCGTTGGTCCGACACTGGTATGAAATTTTCGAAGGAGTAAAGACCATGCAATTTAATTGCCCAGTTTAGAGCTTTGAAATTAAACTGAATGAAGATTTTTTTTAAAAGAAATATCTTCCAAATATTTCAAATTAAGTTGTTATTACCTGCCAGAAAAAATTGTCAAGCCACTTTGCAATTCTCGTGTGCCTGGCTCAGTGGCAACAAGTGTATGATCTGGCTTTGTTTAATTGAAATCCTCAGTGCTACTGGGTTTGTTGTGCCCTGTAGGTTGGTACCTTAGAGAGAATGAAGTGCCCAGGGGCACTTAGTTACTGCAGCTCAGATGCTGAGCAGTGGTTAGCAAGCAAGAGCAACTCAAGGATTTGCCCATTCAGACTGTAGTAAGGCATCTTCTGAGAGAGAAATACTTGAGGTTTGAATCCTAACCGCATTTCTGCCTCCCTCCTTTGCCTCCTGCTTAGGCCCTCTTCTTTCCTGAGGATGTGTGATAGAGCAGTAAGGGAACTTTCTGAGCTTGTGTTGTGCAGCTCTGGAGGATGATGCCCTTGCTCAGAAGCTGAGTGTTCTGAGTCAGAGCAGAAAGTAATCTGCCATGAGAGCTCTTCATATCAGTTTTTATCAAATTGGGTTTTCTAGATTGTAAATCAAACCAAAAACTTTTCCAGTTACCATTCAGAAAATAGTTTTAAGCAAAGTAATTCAGGTCCTGGTTTGAAGGGAGTAAAACACAAGCTACCCATGATTTCTTTCTACTAACTTTTGCTCTGATTGTGTCAGGAGCATCAATCTTCCTGAAAACAGAAGGATATTTTTAAGATGTGATCTTCCGTCTAGGCTGAGGGGCACTAGCATACATGGCAGATTGCCCCCAGAATTTGTCTATGCAAGTCTCTGGTGTGTTTGTGGGAGAGCTCTTGTTTGTTTGTTTTTCCTGATTCATGAGCCACATTTGGGTGAGGCAGGTTGTATTACATCATCTGTTCAGCAAAGTAAAAGGTTTGTGTTCCTTCTTAACTCGACTGAAGTTGATTTGTGCCTATAAAAACAGATCATGTTTTTTTGTTTGCTTTTTTTGGCGGGAGGGGCTTGATATTGATTAATATATCTTTTTATGAATATTAGAATAATAACTCCAAAGGATGATATTCTCCTATATGATAGACATTTTAAAATCTATTTGCTGCCTCTCTATAATTTTGTTCTCTGACACTATCTCCTCTGAAAATATTCATGAAAGAAATGTATTACCCTCTAACTTGAGAATCATAAGGTGTGCAGTGTATGGACCTTATTTTATAATAGGATATCTTGATTCCTGTGACCCATGTCAGATGGATCCTGATCTAGAATAACAACTTGGTGTTGCTTCAAGCTGGTTTCTGTAACCTCTTGAGTAAATATCTTCTATGCAACCTTTATCTCGTACCACTCTAGGAATTGAGAGGAGGCCTGAAAAATAAAATCTCTTATATAATATGACATGACAACACTTAGCAGTTGTTGCTAAGGTTTTCACTTCTCATTAATTATATAATCATTTCATGTCTTCTTGGAAAAAGGTATCTTAGTACTTCTTTCTCCTGGGTGATGGAAGGAAGTCTCCACTGACACTATAGGCAGATGTTAAGATGATTCCAGTAGCCCTGCTCTCTTCTCCATTCAGTCTCTGGCAGCCTCTGAGAAAAGGAGGAGATGCTCCTGCACTGTTAATTAACTCTCTGATAACACTTGCATGAATGAAAGACTGAAAAAGTAATTTGTGCTTATGCAGAACACAAAGATTGCAGAAAAGCAGCGTTTCAGTCTGTAGCTTCCACAAGATGTGTGCATGTTGTGAGCCGAAAGGCACAACATGTGTTTTTGCAGTAGAGAATCTTTGACAACCATTTAAAATAAGCTAGCACATTAAAGTGGTAATCTGCTTAATGTTAAATATAGATTTCAAGGAAAACCTTTAAACCTAAGTCTTTAGTGATTTTTCTCCTTTGAAAAAGTAGTGAATATGTTGATATTATCGCCTTTCATACAAGATAAAGTCATTTTTGACTACTACTGCATATTTTGCAGCTGTTGGGTGTGCAGTCAGTCAAAAGAACAGATTAAGCATGTGCCCTATTTTTTCATAGCTAAACTTCTTTGAAAGGAAAACATGAAAGCTAGTTTATTATTCCAACCAAATTTGCAGATGATAAAATCAGTTTTCTTCAAAGGCTAAATGTCTGCTTGTCAGATCCACTCTGTTCTCTTTAAGATATCTTTGTACATTTATACTAACAACATTCTTGAAAGTTGGTGAAATATCTGACACTTATACTGGTGGCTTGACAGTGAAATCTCGTGTAAGGGAAAGCAGTTAACATGCTACCTATCTGAGTAGACAATACAGATCTAATTATAAATTCTAATTAAGAAAATACTGAAGATGGAGTTCAAAAAACTAGTATTTTTTGTAAGTAGCTGGCTCTACTAGTAGTGTAGAGTATCCACAGCATGCTCTAGCTTTATACTTCATTGCATGGTAAATGGGCTTAACAGATCTAGCATATTAATACTTTTTGTTTATAGAGAATTAAGCATTTTGATTTCCTTGCAAAATGGTTTTAATGAAGGATTCTTCTTGTATCAGTCTCCGGATAGTCTCGACAATGAGAAACTTCTCTTTAGAGCAAATACTTGCACAGGACTGGAGCCTACCCCTCTGGAGGAAACTAAAGGGCAGAGCGAGAGCTTGGGGCAATTTGGCAGTTGCTGTAGCTGCTGGTGAAACAGATACCCTGCAGTGGCCTGGGCTGCCCCTCGCGGGGGCTCGTGCGCACACCAAGCCCCCCGAGAGCTGGCTGCTTCCTGCCCTGTTAGTCGGCAGCCAGGGCAGCCACCAGCGCTGCAGCACGTTGGAAGCAGTCTCTGGTTTGGGCTTCCACCAGGTGATTTCAAACGGAAGGTTTCTAGCAGTGACAGCATGTGAGAATTAGAATTCCAGAACGCTGCCTTCCCAAGAGAACTGTTCATCTCCACTGTCTCGTGTTCTCTCCTCAGTTGTGCGCAGCACAGACAGCCCTGCTTCAGGGTCAATGAGAAGGTGTAGCACAATCTCCAGAGATATCTTTACTTAACAATAAGAAACTTTGCAGACGCTTAATGCTAGAGATGGTGCAGCAGATCTTAGATTTTAAACTGTCGTGTGAGGTACTTGCAGTAGATCTTTTATCTGCTGTGAGGATATTGACAATCTTTGGAGTAGTGTGACATGTAAGAAAGATGCCACAAGCGGGTTTTTAATGACATGGAAACCCTCGTATCATGTAAGTATTCGTATTGATGTACTTTAACTGGACAGTTTCACATTACCCATTTAGAATATATTAGACAAGCTTTAATGTGTTGAAAAAGCTGATAAAACTCTAAAAATTCATGATAAAACTTCAGCTGTGTTCAGCTGGTATCAAGTTACCATCCAGCAGTTGCGATTTTCTGATGACATTAGCAAAAATGCATGACAGAAGATGTACTTGCATTCTGTTCATATCATAAAATATAGGAGAAAAGTGTATTCTAACCATGGTGGTTCTTCTGTACTTGCTGCGTGACCTTGTTTTGTATTCATAGGTGGATGTTTATAAAAGAAAAAAATCTTGCAATACAGAAGCCTGTGAGATAGGTTTTCAGTGAGATTGCATTTCTGCATGTTGTATAATGCAACACATTTGCAGTGCAGCTTGAGAAACATTGTCTTAGGGGACAAAGAAATATTCTTGAGGCAAAAAAAAAAAGAAGAGATCTGCTAGTTCTCTCATCTTGGTAGCCTATGTGGATGCTTGGAAGGACCTTTTTTAGGCATGCCAACTAAATCACTGCAAGTGAGTGATCCACCCAGCTCTCACTGCTGTTCCAGGAACCATGTCAGTGAATGCTCTCCAAACTGTAGCCATGACTGCATTAGAAGAAACTGTTCCCTGGTTGCCAGTGTGCAGCTCATTCATAATGCACAAGGACTTGCCTAATTTTCAGTTATGAGGAGGGTTAATCTATTAAAAAAAAACTTTTACAACTGTTATTTTGTTTCAGGCAATAATAAATAGCACTATCACCCCCAACATGACATTTACTAAAACATCCCAGAAGTTTGGACAGTGGGCAGACAGCAGGGCGAATACAGTCTATGGCTTGGGATTTTCTTCTGAACATCATCTTTCAAAAGTAAGTATAACTAATGAAAACCTCTAGGAAGCCAGGTGGCCTTAAGAATATTTGATAATTGCTGTTTGCATCTTGACTTGCTACTGTTTCGTTACTCAAATTTTGTGTATATATCCCTGCAGGGTAAAAAGACAAGGTAAGAAATAATGGCAGTGAACTTTTAACCTTCTGATATCTGGGTTGTGGTTTTTGCTCTCCCTCTGGTTTTTTCTTTTTTTTAAACTCAGAGAAGAAAAGAGATATTGCAAAGCATAATATTTATGCTTTCTATGATTATTCATTTACTTTTTTTTAAGAAAGTTGTTCTTCAATTACATTTTCTCAAGATGGAATTTGAGAGAATAGTTTAGTTTGATCTGTATTTAGATTTTCTAGGAAAAATTATAGATGACCTTTAGTTGGTTTTGGTGTTTTGCTTCTCTTTCACATTCACTTTTATTTCTCTGTGGTGCACGTTATCATGTTGGCAGATTTAAGGTTAAGCTAGTAAGAAAAATGCTGAAATACTAAATTTTCTTGTTTGAATACAAAAATTGAAGCGTTTAATGATGAAACCTTGCGACCTATGTAAATATTTTTCTGATCTGTGTAGGAAGTCTACTCTAATCCAAGAAAACTAGTTGTTCTTTTCTTCATGAGCTGATAGCATAGTTGCTTTGAGTACCCCGTTTAAAATGCCATTTACTATAGATACTCCTATGAACCTGTCCACCAGAAAGCAGTGTCATTTTCTCAGATAAAGAATTTCTGTTTTATTTGAGAGAGATTCCCCTTGCATAAACAGAGAACTTTTGTAGTGTACCAAAGATCTGGAAACCTAGATGCAATAAAAAGGAATGTATAGTAATTGATAGAATATGTTTGAATAAGGAATAATGATTACTTAATTTCTTTAAAAGGGCAGATCATTTGAGAAAGTAGTAATTGCCCAAGGGTAAGCACTGGCCTTTTAGAAGAATAGTTGAAAAAATTGGTATATATACTTAATTGGGCAATGTGATTCATTTATTAGAAATCTTCCTTCCATAATGAGATAGCTTTCATTTCTGCAAAACAACACAAACATCAGGAAATTCTGAATAATGTGAATAGTGCATATGTACTTGTGCATTTATGCATATGTCACTGCATCAATAAGCCTAGAAATTGTCATTTACTTCAACTGGTGTAAATTGACTTAATTATATACTAGAGGCACTTGCTCACCAAAATAGTGATAACCTTGTTAATATTTTAAAGCCATATAACATAAGTGCTAGTTTAGTTTGCCTCTTGGTTTTTTTTTTCTCTTTTTGCATTTGTCCTTTACTTTCATTGCTTTCCCCACATGATACTGTTTTCTCCATCACATGGTTTCATTTTTTCCTTGTTTTAGCTGCCCTCCAACTGATGTGCAATTTCTTGATCTGCTCATGGCTTCACACTTTCTATTGCTGTTGTAACAATCATCTGAAAAGCTAAAGCAGATGCTTTGTTAAAGGTCTGCTTTTGAATAGCAGTTACTCGGGTTGCTGTGATTTTGGACAAATTCACAAATCTTTTTGAAAAAAATGTGAAGCCACAGACTTCTTCAGAAGTGATGAATCCACAGGACCTTATCCACGAACTGTTTTCTAAATCATTTTCACGCGAGTTAAAATAGGTAATGGTTGCTGGTAAAATTCATGAAGGTGAAACTTCTTTTTTCTGTTAATTTTATAACAACACAATTATTTGATGGGGGGAAAAGGAAACTTTTTGTCATCACCTCGGTAGATATGATCTTGGTATCAGAAAGCCTGAAATATAAACCCTGAATCTACTGTGTAGCTTTAGATAAATCACGTCTATCTGAGCCAGAGGGACAAGACAGAGGAAAACAAATTCTCAGTTCCGGGCACTAGCACTGAAGTCAAGTACCCCAAAGCAGTCACTTGGATACATGTGGTACTGTAAGGCATGAAATCTAATTCAAAGCTCAATGTACTATTGAATATTAGTAATAGTGCTAACAAACTGTATTCATGGATATATTCAGAAACAGATTGTTCCTAGATGTTTCCTAAAAATTGGATTTGATTTTACTTTTCTGTATTTGATTTAATAAAGTCCCTAAGTGAAGAGCCTTATTATACATAATTTGCTTTGCATAGCATCTCTGGGCCTCAGAGAATGAAGCAAATTGGGGCAGAGAGAATAGAAGTTGTATATCTTAGTAAACTCTGTGTTCTCACACCATTCTCAGCTCAGCTGTGTCATTAATTAAGCAGATCATTTCTAAAGCTTGTAGTAAATTTTTGACTCATGGGCTATTCTTTTCTGACTCGTGCCCTTGTCCTTCTAAATTAATAGTTTGATGTAGTCGTTTGCAACAGCGGTAACTTCTTTTTCTATCATAATAATGACTGAAAATTAGCTAAGTGAGAATATCTTTGATGGAAAAAGTCACTCTAATGAATTCTTGAGATGCAGACAGGATAAAAGAAAACTCAGCATTGGTTCATCTTCATCAGACCTTTATTCAGTATTTCAGACCACCACACGATTGTTCGTCTGAAGTGAAGCAGTAGCCAGTAATACCTAAAAGATGATTCCTCTGTTGGAGACTGTTTCTTTCCTCCACTGAATCATGGCTTGCTAGCAGAATTGCTCTTGTTGTTGTAGTAAGTGGAATAGAATGTTCTATAATATTCACATAAAATTGCTGAAACAACCTCTCAGCCACAAGACAAGGCTGTGCTTTTGATAGATTATTTCTTCATGCAGCAGAACTGTCTCATATGTCTCTTCTCTGAGATAGTTGACCTGATTTATTCCAAATTATTTAAGAATATGCTAAATGGCAATAGTACCATTAGGTACCTGTGAGAACTTCTCATAATCTCCTTCCACAACTTTTCTTTAAATTATTAATCTTTCTTTTCCTTAAGTCATCCTTCACTGAACCCTTCTTATAACTTAAAAATAACAGGCCTTTTCAGATACTGAGTTTTGACTGAAATAGTTGAGGTGATTGTAACAAGTAGAAGTAGCCTTCATCTCTTCTACATGCTTGCAGTGCAAAGCACTTTCTTTGCATTCCACTGCTGGATAAGTTTAGAAGCTGTTGATTAACTTTTTCTTTTTTTACAAGATCAGTTATATCTTAAGCTGATCATAGTAAAAATATATTCTATATAAAAGCAGTAACAATCCGAAATAAATGTTTGGATACTGTAGTGTTTGGTGTAATGTGAGGCTAGTTTCTTCTCTGGAAATAGAATCTAGGCCATCTTAATAAATTTATCTCTGAAGTTTAAAGACACATGCATTTCTGAATTGCACCTTTAGCTGTTTTCAGGAAAAAAGTATATCAATATTCATATGATAGTTCAATGTAGAATCCTTGAATTTAGTGCTCATTATAGGAGAGAGTAAAATTGAACAAATTCGTTCTTTATCTTGGCCTAGGTCAACTGGCTGAGTATTCCTACTGCTGCTTTCTCTTTTAACAATATCTGTGATTTTAAATCTAAAATTTGGAAGAAACTATTATTGTTTCAGGTATCAAAGAATGAAACCTCCTGAAGACTTCAGACTAATATTGGCCTCAATAAGTTTCAGAGCCAGCTCACCCACTGTAAGGAAGACAAAATAAGAACCTGAAAACAGCTATTGAAGGCAATTTAGCACTCAATTAGCCACATCTGAGGACTTTTTCTCCTGCTA
This sequence comes from Nothura maculosa, assembly GCA_032353885.1. NCBI lineage: Eukaryota > Metazoa > Chordata > Aves > Tinamiformes > Tinamidae > Nothura > Nothura maculosa. The sequence continues at coordinate 450,067 of JAUBOD010000178.1, forward strand.
TCAGCAATAGATACTATTTTTCTTTTGTTTTGTCCTATTTTTTTTCTGTTATATAAACAGTATGTAATGTCTGAAAGATATTTGTCACTGTAACTCACTTAAATGAGTGTCTAATAAGGAGAAAAAAATTAAAAATCTATTGACAGAATTTGACTTTGTAAAATGTTAAGTATTACATTCTGTTCTGAGTGTAATGTAACTACTTCACGCCTACTCTCTCTCTCTTTCTCTCTCTCTCTCTCTCTCGCTATCTCTTAACATATGTACCTTCAGTTTGCGGACAAATTTCAGGAATTCAAAGAAGCTGCACGACTAGCAAAGGAAAAATCCCAAGAAAAGATGGAGCTAACGAGCACGCCCTCACAAGTGAGTCTTAATTGCCTGATTTAAGCCTAGAACCTCGTAGTCAAGAATTTATATTGCATCTCATCATTTCCAGTAAGACACAAGTAGATCAAGATACTTCCCAGTTCAGCCTAAAGCCTCTATACAGTCAACTAAAAGTGCCAAAATGTCTGCTATGTCAAAGGGGCTCCTGAAAAGTAAAAAGAGGCTTCCCAACCCCCTTCTATTTATCTTTCCACCAAAGAGGTTTTGAGCAGAGATGGTGAGCAGTTATTTTAGTAAATCTATAATAAAAGAAACATGCAAGCATTTTTATTGCATCTGTGAAAGTGAAGTAGATTCATAGTAAAGAACTCTATAAAGAATTCTTTCAACAAAAAGTCAGAGTTAAAATACCAAGCACTT
>JAUBOD010000178.1:450916-464225 GCA_032353885.1 Nothura maculosa
AGTGAAGTAGATTCATAGTAAAGAACTCTATAAAGAATTCTTTCAACAAAAAGTCAGAGTTAAAATACCAAGCACTTGTCATGCTATCCAGGATCTAGCTGTTAAATGTGTTGATGCAAGAGGACAGATTAATGTGGAGATTCTGGAATTTTATCACAGTTGGACATGTAAAAATTAAAAATAAAACAAAAACCCACATGAACTGAGTTAATACCCCAACAGGAAGATAAATTAATATAGTCATATTATACCGGTCAAGACTAAAATTAATTTATCTGAAAATAAATATATTTTGAGTTTGCCTTGGAAAAAGAAATTGCATGAGGCTTTTATGCCTTTCCCTCCAAGCCTTTTTGACTCTAAGTGTAGGCATTTGTTTTATTTTAAGCAATAGCAAAGACAAGAGAGTTCTTCTTGAAGGAAGAAACAGCTTTAAATTTTCAGCAGGGATTAGGATTAACAGTCTTTTTTTCTCTCTTCTTCTCCTGGTTCTCCAAGGAATGCAGAATTCATCTGTGTTTACTGAATCCGTACATCTCTTGAATGCTTTGTATTGCAGTGTGCTCCTAATCTTTGATGAATTCAGGGTTTTGGGCAGTCCGCAGCATGCGGAGCAGCTAGCGCTCTAGTGGCAACAAGCCTGCAGCTGGTGCCCTTCCAAGAGAAGGGAGGGCAGCAACCACAAGAATCAGTACAATGAGCTAACCTTGCTTTTCCTGTAGGCAGGGTGCCCAGGTGCTACGCTGGCTTGTAGCATTAAAAGAGAATGGCTTGCTTTAGGACAATGGGGAAAAATGAGGGAGTGTCTTTTCATTAGTTTCCTTCTAATTCTCTAACCTTCTGGTTAATTCCCTAAATAAGTATGTTGATGACAGAAATAAAAACTTCAGTATTGTAACCTGATGTATACTTCACTTTATATAGAGTAAAGTACTTAAGCAAGTCCTCTATAGTTACTTAATATTATAGGTGAAACAGTTACTGTACTCTTTTGAGATCTTGAGTAAGAATCTGATCTCAAGCTAAATCTGACACTGTCAAATGAAATTATTTGTGGGGCTTTTTTGTTTGGCTGAGTTTTTTAAATTACTCCGAACACCCAAGGTTAAAGGTTTCATCTTAATCTATATGAGCTATTAATATTGTTCATATTCTGTACAAGTTACTCTATAACCACTATTGGAGCTTAATATTCTACACTGTAGGCAGTTACAGAACTATTACCTTGAGTGACTCTGTAATGCATGTTGAGCTGCAATTTAATTACTGCACACTTAGGAATAATTTTGTATTCAGACCTTACCTTTCTTCTCTCAGCTTTTAGCCGTGTTGATAAGTTAGTGTATTATTCCAAAAGATACAGTTAGTGCAAGTGCTGACACATCAGCATAATAGTCTTCACATACTTAATGCTTCTCCTTAGTTCCCCAAAGAGAAAGGAGGTGAATTGAGAACTTTGGGGTTAGGAGCAGATGAAAAGCAGTGGCTTCCTGGCATCCTGCTGCACTTCTTGGGTGCCGCACAGCACTGGGGCTCATTCAGAGACAGTGGGGGAGAGGGATGCTTGGCAGCAGGAACCCTAGGGACACTTGCAGGAGCACTCGCTGCTTTTGATCACTTCCCCAAAAGTAACTGTAAAGATACATAATGCCAATATTGCCATTCTTGATCATTTTGCAGCCTTTTTTCCCCCTTTTGTATAGTGATGCTTTGCCAAGAGGGAACGGAAAAGAGGAAGGAGAGGTAGCCTCTTGCCAGTCGAGATTGCCCAAGAAGGTGGCTTTTCAGGAGGTTTTGACAGGAGGGGCATTGGGAGGTAGTGTAGGAGCCTTAGTAACACTAGCAGTCACCTACAATCATCAGTTCTTCTCTAAATTTTACAGAGTTATGCATCTAAGGAATAAATAGGAAAATACTGCACATCGCAACTGGCAAATATACATACAAAGCTTATATAAAGTGTGTTATGTTTCTCTTGATACTACTTTTTAAAGTCTCTTCTTACTATTTACCGGTTAATGTACCAGATGCAGCACGTTGTCTGCCCTCTTAGAACATACAGTCATTACATGCACTCCACTGACCAACAGTTATGTTGTTTTTTCCCTCTTTCTCCCCATTTTCAAGTTTAAACTTAATCAGATTCAAGTATACAACCAAAAAAAAAAAATTGTGGATGTGCACCCCTCCCCATGAGTCTTCCACTAACTGCAGTGTGAATCTCCTTTCTTTAAGGCAGAAGCTGTCCCCAAATCTTTCTCAAAACCATGGTAATTTCTCAAGGCATGGCAAGTGCCTTATTCCCAGTAGTCAGACTCTTTTCTCATTGTGGGACGATACTCCTGTGCAGACTCATAGCAATAGCAATTGACTGACATTGGAGGGTTTGGTATCACAGTGCTTTTGTAGAGCAAAAATAGACTGATTTTGCCAAAATAGGCCTGGCTTTATCACCCATTGCCTCTTTTTTTTGTACAAAGTTTACTTTCCAAGTTTGTAAAGGACTGTATGACACTGTGTCCTGGAACAAACACTATTTACTTCTTATGGCATCTGCATCCATCGCTGTTGGCCTTAGGCTGTTCCCAGCGTGTGCTAAACACAAGCTTGCTGAAGAACAATGGCTACCAGAGAGAGCAGAGAAAACTTCCTACATATAGTAAGCTGGGATGAACACAAAAGCTTCCAGTTTAACCACCTGGAATGGGTTTGCTTTCTTCATAATTTTGGAGCCCAACTTAATTGTTAAGCACCTACTCCATATCTGCTTCTGTTCCATACTTGGTGACTGGTAAAAGGTCTCTTTGTTACAGGATCTGTGTGTTTTACTTCAGAGAGAATTTTTCTTTTCCTTTCTTTTGAGTGCATATATTTCCTTTATAAGATTGTGAAATCATATTGGGATGTCTTTTGCTGAATTTCCCTCCGCTGTGCTTAGTTTGTAGACTCTAGACAGTATTCTCCTTATACTACTCTGTATTACCAGTATCTGATTACTAGTGCCAGAGCTCCATCTGACAGTGCAGATCTCTGAATAACTCTTAAATAGCAAAATATTCCTGATTCACATTCTCACTTTTTTTTCACTTTAATGATAATCCTCAGTGTATGTCAAAGGCAAATGAGCAATTTGAAGATAAATATCCTCCAAAAATTTGTGAATTGATAGTGGATTTATACTATGGAAAAGCTGACGATCCTTTTTGTTAAATGTACAAAAATATCTATTTATAATTTTCATGAGTGAGAAATATCAGGTCTTAAAATGCCATGGGCTTACTGAAAGGTTTTTGAGTTTTTTCTTTTTTTATATTCTTTTTAATATATATGTATTTTTCCATACAGTTTCTAGACAGATGAATGTTGGTTCTATGTTATCCTGATACATATCAGGTCAACTTAAAATACATATATAAAGGTTAGCTTAACATTTGTATTTAAGTAGACCACCAGAGTTCTCTTCAAACTCTGTAAAATTTGAAGTAGATCTTAGAAACTAATACAACTCTATAACTCAAGAACATCTCCCACAAAATTTCTGAATTCTTTTATGCTTTTTAAGTACTATAAAATATAAAAATATTATTTGCAACCTCAGCTTTGTTAGCTTACTTTTCTGATTTTTATAACTTTTCTGCTGCTGCTTTTGGTACTTTACTCATCACTAGATTCATTATTGTTGGCTTCGGATAAATTATTTACCAAGCAAAGATGGTTTTGAGTCTGAGCATTGATTAATCTGTATTATTGGAAGAAATGTTAGAATGGAAGAACATGCTAGAACGTCATGCTGCTCTGCTATATACAACTCTACTTGTCAGAAATTTGCAAGCAGGAAGTCTTTATAAATCATATAGAACAAGACATTTGCTTGCACTAATTTTTCATTTGAGGTTTGTTTGAATCAGAAATCTATCAGTCTTTTAGCCTTATTGAAAAACAAATGTGATTGGAACTTGCAATTTAATTTCTTTTGTAGTGAAATCGTTTTAATGCTTTTTTTTACAGATTTTGTTTATGAATAAGCTCTTTTTATAGATATATATATATATCTAACAGTGCTATAGGAATTTTAAAGAAGATAAGTAAACCAGATTTGTGGAGAAATTGTATTCTTTATGAACATCTAATGTGGCTGGGGAGAGGAGAGGAAGGCCAAAAATAATCATTTTTATTAGAATAATGCATATGTTTGATTATCTTGTCAACTCTGTTTCCTTTTGCACTTAATTTCAGTTGAATTTCAGTTCAGTACAACTCAGTTTTGTGGAAATCAAGGTTTAGTTTTGATTTCTAAAGAATAGCAATAAAGAAAAGATTTTTTGAGTATAAAAGAACAAACTTGCTTCTGAAACAGTTTACATTTGCATAATAAATATTAACATTTATATGGTCAATGATTTGCATTTATATAATAAATCAGTGAAAGGTTCTGCTTTCTAATCGTCAGGAAAGGAATAGGAAGGCACAGAATGGAGATATTTCTGTATGTACATTGCATAACTTGATGAATATTAAATATAGTAAAAATTTAGATAAGTATTAAAATATTGTAATTTAATTCTGTATCGTCCACTAATGCAAGCTGTAGAGTAAGAGTAACACTCTATGTGGGAATAAAAGCAAAATTTTTTGTAGTTGTTGAACTGTGTGCTGCAAATATTGAATGTTATTTAAAGCGCAACGAAACTTTGAACCTGTGCTGTTTTAGGTTAATTGATGACCTAAACCTAAAATAACTTAAATAACCTTTGTGGAAGGTGATGATAGTGGCTGGACCTTATTTCCTGTAACTGAATTTTCTCATCTGGTTCATCCTTAAAGTCAAAGACAACTCTTTCGGTAGATGTAGATCAGCTTCAGTATTGACTTTCGAAAACTCTTATTCCTGTAAACTAGCTGAAGGTTACAAATGCAACTAAAGGCTCAGAAATAGAAACTGCTGGGTTTTTTTTGTTTTGTTTGCTTTTTAAATCCTGAGCATCTCCAGATACTTTCAGTTTTCTGTTCCTTTTGAGATGACTGTTCCTCAGCTCCCTATGCAGAGTGTCAAGCAGCTGGGAAGGGTGGCAGCCAGAATTCCAAAGACTCTTCTTGTACTTCAGTCTAAAAATGTCTTCTCCTCTCCATGCAGAGAGTAGAAGCCTGCAAGGCCTTAGGAGATGGTAAACTTTTGTAAGTGTTGCCAGTACAACAGCCCTTTGCTGTGTGGGCATCCCTCCTTGCTAGCTCTGAATCTCTCTTCATGCAGCCCTTCCATCTTAGAGTTAAATGTTGCTACTTGGTTACTAAAAGCCCACCAAGATGTTCTGACATCCAGCTGAGCTACTTAGCTTCTATGACGTGTTCATGTCCAACAGTGCAACAATTCTTACTTGGAAAGAGAAGTATACAGAGTTTGAAAAGCCCATGATATTCAAACATAGCTTGTGGGCTACAGTGTTCTTTGAGATTTTGTTTTTTTTCTGAAGAACAAGATACTGATCAATGACAGGAAATAAGCAAAGGGTCTTTGATGGTCAAAAGAAAGCAAAGAATCTTCGATATCGGTGTGATGAGGTGGGATAAAGCTGCCCCTTCCCTCCTGCCAGCCATTACATCCAGCAGAGGAAACTTCGTGTGTGTAGCTGCTTTCTTCCAGGCAGAACCTGTGAAGAGCCAAGAGCCCAGCTGAGGCTGACATGGCTTCACAAAAGTCTCATGGAAGTGTCCTCAACAACAGCTCTTTTACTGTTTGCTTTGACTAATACAAATGTTATTGCTAGATCTTGAAATAAATATCAAGGCTGCTTGTTTTTCCATCTTAGAATAGAAATCAAGAGATAAGAATGCTGGATGTGAGCGATTGTCAGTCCTTTAGCTGCCTGAGGGCTGAATGTAATAACAGCTAAGAGATAGAGGTCTACAAAATGAGTAAGCAGGAGGCTGGGTACCTGCAAATAAATCAGAGGTCAGTTGTGCTTTTAGTGTGATAACCTCATGGTCTAAACTTCTAAGTCATCACATGATAAAATATGAATGTAAGACATGCTGGAAAGCTGTGAGCTTCACATTACTTTTACCTGAAATCCTTTTGTCTCATCATTTGATGTTAGAGCTTATATGCACATGGACCTTGAGTAGATTAGCTTGTAATTGAAACTTGTTGTTTATTTGTTTTACTCAAGGAATCAGCTGGAGGGGATATTCAGTCTCCTTTAACGCCCGAAAGTATTAATGGAACAGATGATGAGAGAGCAACGCCAGAAGTGACCCAGAACTCAGAACCAAGGGCTGAACCAACCCAGAACGCATTGCCATTTACACATAGGTACAGATTCCATTCCCACATCCTGATTAAGTGATACCTGCTTCCTTCCCTGTTAAAGGGACCTTCTTCCATGAGGTGGCTTTCAAACAGCACAATTACGAATTAATTGATTTAAAATGAAAAATATAAAGGACTGGCTTTCAGATTATCTGTATAATGTTTTTCTCCACAAAAAAAATGGCAAAAAAGTTGGTTTTTTATGTATGATTTATAATACACACAAGGACTTGAACTTTAGTGAGTGCTGGCGTCCCTTTAACAGGAAGCAGTATTTAAATGTCTGAGCTCTTAGTGAAGTTAACTGCTTCTTTTCAGTTTGTTTCAATTAAATTACTTCTGTGGATTTTACTTAAATGACGGATGATACAAGGTGTCAGCCTTCCGGGGATGAGTTATGGAGGGATTAGGGACCTTTGCAGCACTTCAGGATTATGTGATTTAAAGCAGCATTTTATAAAAAGAATTCCCTGATGGTTGAAAACATTTTTTCAACTTTTTTAAACTGAGAGAGAAGTGTAGTTGTACTTCAGAGAAAATTATTTTTCATTGCACTAGGAAAGTTGTGCTTCATTGTTCTACAAGTCTAGGACTTTTTTCTTAATGATACCAATAATGTGTTAGGATCTCGTGCATATGGGATACCACTGCAAATGGGACACTCTCAATAAAACAGGTTAAGTACTGAGACCATAGAGAGTAACTTCAATATTTAATTAACTGCCAAAGCTGGAAACACTTTTTTTTGGTGCATGGTCTGGATTCAGTTTAAATAGAGTTTAAGAGCTCTTGATCAGTGTCTCAGAAGTTGGGGATCTCTAGAACTTGAAAATGCATGAATAATTCAGAAGAAGCGGAGATGGAATCGGAATTGTTCAAGAATTCTGCTGTTTTGTAAGAGAATGCATCTTCAAAAACATTTACATTTTCAAATGATAAAGCATAGTTTTGCACTAATTTTTTAGCAGAGTGATTGTGTTTATTTTTATACTGCAACTGTTACTAGTGCATCTACTCATGTTGAAGAAATGGTGCTTTGTAAGAGTGCTCTTTGCATGTTGAAGGAATATTACAAATGTTGCACATCTATCAGTTTTGTAAACATTTCACTTGAACTTGTTTCTGTGCTGGAAGTCTCTATTGGTGTTTTTGTGAGTTGCGATGAAGTCTACAAGTCTATACATTAATAGTGCATAAAAATGATAGCTGCAAGATCTTCCCTCTCCTTTTATATGTAAATATTTTCTGATATGCCAATATGATAACTACACTTTGCATTGAGGACTAAATATTCTTTGAGACAGCCCACTTATAATTTTCATGGTCTAGAATATAGATAAGAAAACTTGAGTTTTGCATTTTTCTGTGTATTTAATGTATGCACTGGGTATGTCTATTTCTGGTTTATTGTCCTGTTTGGTACCCCTACTTAACAGTTGGTCTTTTGGTGTCAATGCTACATCTAGAGGGTACCCTTTGAGTGTCAAAAGACTCAAGGTTTTGTCTTGCTATTGGAAAGTACCTCTTTGTCAGTGAGCTATGACTGAGGAAAGGGCAAGTTTCTTTCAGATACCCATTGACCTCAACTTAATTTTGGCCTAAGTGGAGTTTTTATTACTATATTTAAAGACCTATTGGTCAGTCTTCTATTGAAAAACCCAACTGAGACTATTCGTATGCTAGTATTTAACCAATACCACACAGAAAGGCCTCTAAAGTGCTTTCTGACAATAGTTATATACATAAAAGAAAGTTCTAGGATCCTACCTCTAGTAGGACTGAGTCAGGGTTAAACGGACACATTTTTGAAGTGTTCTTTCATAATATTAAGTAGGACTGTTATGTTGCCTACTTAATATTTTAGGCAACTGTGTGACCTACCACATAAAGACCCAGGCAACTGTGTTGCCTAGTTGCTTGTGCTGCCTGCTAGAGTAGTCAGCCAATTTGCTTGTTTGCTTTTATTAGGAAAATATATATTCATCTCTATTCCCAAATCATCAGACTGCCTGGGCTTCTCCAGGGATATGGAAGGGCTCATGCTCTGCTGTGTGCCTGGCCATTTGGGTGCCACTGGCTCTTAGCAGCACTCCGTGCTTGGTGGAAAGACAGTGCCGTGCTGAACTTTGCCTTGTTACTCCTGGTGAACATGGAGTGCCTTTCCCCTAATCAGTGCTCCTAAGCAAGGAGGAGAATGTTTGGAAGGGCTTAAATTTTGCTTTCTTCACACTTTCTCCTGCGCCAAAAGGAGCAAGCCTCAGTGTAGGCTGCAGTGCAGGCAAGTGGAGAAAGGCTATATGGGGCAGCCAGCACCAGGGCTGTGTCCTAGGCTGGGACGGCGAGAGGTGAGCTCTGTGCAACAAGTGCCAGTGTCCCCTGCCATGGGGACCTCAGGGACTGCACTGCCTGCTGCGCGAGGGAGCCAACACGGCTGAGAGCGAGCGCCTGAGCGTGGAGGAGATTGTATGAGCTGGAAGGGACTGACAGGAGCTAACAGAGTTGGAAAGGAGAAGGTCAGGCTTTAATCTGCATCTTATTAGTTGGCATATTTGTCTGCACACCTGGAAAATGTTGGATTTTTGGTTATAACGTACCCTCCCTGGCCAGACATGTCTTGCGCAGGCATTCATTCCTGCGCTTGGGACGTGCAAGCAGAGGCAGCTGGGGCATGTGCTGTTTCAGCAAGCTCAGCACAGACTGCTTGGGTGTTTAGAGTTGCTTCCTGGCCATTTATATCCAAGAAATGTTATTTCAGTCACCAGAATTTTTGGTCAAGACCTTCATTTCTTATTATTTCAGTAAATAATTTCAAGTATTGCCTCTAACATTCTCTAGTAAATATGTACAATCCCATTCATATCCTGTGAGCATCACAGAGCAAGTCAGTCTAGTTGCTTCAATTTACCCTTAATTGGAAAGTCTGAAAGCATTTCACAGCAGTGTGACTTGAGTCAACTATTTGAGAGGAAAAGATATTAAGTAGTATTACGAGCACTACTCAGAAAGATGAACTCTTGCAATTAAACATCTTTATTTCCGTTTTTTAAATTGTTCTGGTTGATTTTGAATTACTGAGGTAACTCCTGCTTCTTATAACATAGTATACACTGAGTATTGCTTTCATTACTGAATATTGCCAGAATAAATGAAAATTAAAAAGGAGCCTAAGCCAGGCATTAGAAAGTTTTAAAAATCTTGTTTGAGACTGAGGGCTTTTTTTTTTTTCCTGAGCAATGATTTGTGCAGATAGGGTTGTTTCTAACAAAAGCTACTGTATCAAGACTAAAGTTTAATATAAGGAAGACCTTTAAAACATGACAAAGTCACAAGTCTTTCCTAACTAACTCTCAGTCCCCACTTCTCCCCTTTTTTGGCAGATGTTGTTTGTTTAGTAGAATAAAAATCTTGATTGTAAAATGGTGTTTCAGGAGGAAAAAAATGTCGCTCAAGTGTTTGTAACCACCTCCGATGTGACTGCACCTTTCTTGTAAGGGTAACTCAATACATGTTAAGTGTGAGCTGGTGCATGGTTTATACTTTCTACTTGACCAGATAAGTCCAAAGGAAAGATATCCTAAGCTTAATGAGCCTGAGAATATAGTTTACATATTAAAACTGAAGAGTGTATCTGATGAACTCTGCCACTGCTGCTTGGGTTTTTTGGTGACTATTTGGTCAAGTAATTTTTACAGTCTTAAAAATAAATACATTTTCTTATAACAGGTTTTATACCGTTTCTATATAACCTTATAAAGTGCTAAATAAATATGGAAAATATGTATTTTCAGAAACAAGGCTTAAATATAAGAGAATTCTTTTGGGACAGATCTTGAAAATTTTTCATTTTGTCAGCCATGACTTAAACATGTTGCTTCATTTTTTTGTGTGATAGATAATGGTGTTCCATTTTAACTTAATGAAATCTGGAATTCTATTACATAATGTTTTCATCAGACAATATATATGTGTGCCCATTGCTTGTTTGTTAAAATTCCTATTTTTGTATACAAACAGGATTTTAATATGAATTTTGACTCATTGCCTTAGTGAAAATGGACTTATTTCAAATTGTTTCTATCTTAGATATTTTATTGTCTAGATAGCTTACCATTTAATACTGCTGCATGTAAATCTAATGCTGTAACAAAAAAATCCAGAATCTTGCTGCTAGTCCATGTTTCTGCACTGAGTTTTCATTAAAGGTTGTATGCAGAAATCTGTTTAGTAGATTTTTCACTTCGTGTACAAGCTTTAATATTTTAGCTGTGTTATAGTAAAGTATTTTTTGGATCATGTTGAATTGTTGTTTTTTAAAAAGAAATTAAGTTGATATCCTTGTTTTGGAATTTGAATTCATACTCGGGTCCTAGTAGCTAGTAATTCTATATGGTGATTTTTTTATATATATATATGTGTGTGTGTGTTTGTATATCTTTTTCTTTTTTTCTAATGCTGTTTAACACGATTATAGGGTAGCTTTGGGTTGGAGGAGACCTCAGGAGGTCTCTAGTTCTAGATGACCTCTTGCAGCAGGTCAGCAGTGAGAGCAGGTCAGGTCACTCAGGGCTTTATCCTGAAACAATAGAGACTGATAAAAACAGATGTTTTTTCAAAAATGATTTCTCTGTAACATGAAAGATGAAAATAATATTTTTGAAAATAATATTTTTCAAACTATATATTAGTATTTTTGGATATGCTAGAAAAACTCTAGTAAATACACTTATTTGTGCGCAGGTTAGTGCACAAAGAAGTGGTTAGTGTAGAGCAGCTTCAAAGCAGCCTTGACCTCACCTCAGCCAGGACTTGGGTGATGCTGTGAAGGTCTCAGCTCTGCCCCCTGTGCTGCAGCAGTAGATACTGGGCTAGTCTCACAAAGGGGCCTCATGTTGAGGGCTTAGGGTCCCCTCGTTCCGTGACCTAGGCTGCTGGCACTTAGCTACTGATAGGTGCTAATAGATGCTGACTTGTTACCTAAATGTTCTTGTGTCTCGTGTCACAGTCTTCCTCCGTTCTGTGAGGAATCTTTGCAACAGGTAGTGAGCCAGTACATGCTTTCAAACCAGTAATGTGTCAACCACTGTGAAAGAGCTTGTGCTGTAACACAAGATGACTCTAGATATGGTGGAAAGATGGAGAAAGACTCGTATTTCTCATGGAAGAGTGGTTATGGAGAAGTGCTGCAAAGCTCTTTAAGATGAAGCAGCTCTGCGCTTGATAGAGCTATTTTTAAAGGCTGTGGGAATGAATGAGAGCCAAACCTAAAAATAGCTGAACACTTAAGAGAATAATTACGCTATCTCCCTTGTGCATCTAAGCACGGTCTCGTTTGGAGCATCTGAATTACCTACTTCCCGCTGTTTATTTAGCCAGAACTCCAAGGGGTAATTCAGGCCGTGTGAGCTGGGTATTTGAAATGAGATGATGTAAATACCTTCCTCAGGGACAACTGAGCACTCTTCCAACATGTCTGTCAAGTACGTTCTTAGAACAACAACACAATCCTTACCTAACTTGCATTAATAAAAGGGGAGGAAAAGAAAACCAAGGTGGGACTTTAATTCGTTAATTCTCCTGTTTAATCAAATGGGAATAAAAAGAAAGGGTTGTAAAATAAAAAGGAATAAACTCGTTTCTGAAAGTGTATATCCATTTTCTCCAGCTAATAAAAAACTAGATGACTTTAAAAGATTTTGGGATAGAACTTCAGTAACTGACGCTCTAAAATGGGACATATGATACATAATTCTTTGTGCTGGTCATAACTCAGTCATGAATTTATTAGATATTTTCATCAATCTTATTCTCTGAAATGTTACTTTTAGGAAACTACTCTTAACACAGTGACTTTTGTTGTCTTGAGGCATTGGTGGAGGAGCTTTGTGTAGTCAAGATGGTAGATTGCTTATACTTGTTATTGACTATTCTTTTTATTCTAGATATTTCTAGAAAATTAGTTATGAACTCTATTTTCTCTTGTAAATTTTAATACAATGTGTGTATGCTTGTTTTAGTTCATGAGCAGCATCTGTGAGGTTTTTCTATGGGCTGATTTGCATACATATATTTAGAGTATCCAGTTTGGTGATTTTTTTGCTCAGAAATGCAAGAATTTATATTGTATGAGATCTTATGTAGACAGTTGATACCTTCTGTGTGTTTTTACTCATTTTTCCATCTTTCAGTGTCTAGGATTTTTGAGACTTCTCATAGAAAAGTCTTTTAACTAGTGAGTAGGGTTCAGCTGCAGACTGAACTTTCCCAGGACAGCATGAAGTCCACAGTGTTGTCTTTAATGAAGCAGAGGTCGGTCTGTGGCAGGCTGTAACTGAAGGTAGGTCAGTGTTTGCAGCTGTCAGGTATCTTTTCCAGGAATGTTTTTTGAAACCTCAATTTTGAAAACTGAGGTCTCATTAGTTCCAAAGTGTACAGACACTAACGAAATGCCTCAGGTCCCTATGTGCTGTGCTGCAGATAAAATAACACAAATCAAAACTTCTAAGGAGAAATAGGCACTTTATGGAATTGCTATTTCTAGATCATCTATGGAAAGACTTTATATTTTAAAAGTACAAATGTTATGTCTTGTTTGGTTTGGAAGGCTCAGTGCCTTGTTAAATACTTTACAGCCATCCATTTAAAATGTATTATTTATGGAAATAAAAAACCAAAAACCTGAAGTTACTGGGGAAAAAAGCCAAAAAGCACTATTGATCCTGCCAGTCGCAAGTGACTATTCTGACAGTCATGATTTGTGATGAGTCTTATGTGAAGAACAAAGAGGATGTTTTACAGGTCAGGTACAAAAACTTCTAACAAAGTCCAATAAGTTGAACTTCCCTGTCTCCTCGTAGTTAGTTAGGGATGTTGGTCACTGAAAGCATTTCACAACCAGAGTCATAGAATCATCATAAAATCATAGAACGCTTAAGGTTGGAAGGGACCTTAGAGGTCATCTAGTCCAACCCCCCTGCACACGCAGGGTCACCTAGAGCACATGGC
>JAUBOD010000178.1:468350-503426 GCA_032353885.1 Nothura maculosa
TGACTGACTGACTGACAGTGACTAACAGTGGTCAGATAGTGGTCTGTAGGCATAGCTTTGGAAGGGGACAGGAACTCACCATCTATTCTGCTCCCTGTGAAATCGTAGCTTACCACTCCTGTGAAGCTGTTTCCTATTTGCATCCCAACTGGGTTTGTGTTGAGTTAGTTAAACTCTAGGGAGACTTTATAGTCGTCTTAGAAACTGTTGTTTCGATTAAGCATTGAATTAGGATGAGGTGGTTCTCTGAGTCTTCTAAAACTTATAACTGAATTATGAGACAAATTATCTGCCCCAGGTTGGCTTCCTTAAAGCTCTTCTCAGAATCATTTAGGACACGCAGTTAGTCTAGGCTGAGAGCTCGCAGCTACCAGTGAATGAAGATGCCATGATCAGTTTTTCTGGATCAGAGGTTGTGTTGTTTTGGGTTGGTTTTGATCTAGTTTTTGTTTACGTGGCTGTTGTTTAAGGGGAGGTAGAAGAACTTGCTTAGGGATGATTTCCTTGGCATTCACCTGAGAAAATAGGTTATAGAAAAAGGTCTAGTTTCAGGGACTGGAGCTCAAAATTTCTCTTGTTTTGCCTTTTTAGAAAATTTAACTCTTAAGGTCAACACAGCACAAGAAATTCAACCTTCTCCCCTGGGATTCAGATTTTCTTTAAATAAAGAAAACTTAGTATTTCCATTCTATTAAAAAACAGAAGTGGAAAACAAGAGAAGTGGCAGTATTCACTAGCAAGTATTGCAACTCACTAGCAAGTTTTTTCCACTACCGAGGCACAGTGTGTGAATTATGGTGATCTTAGAGTTCATTCAATATTACGCCTGGTCCTTAAAGTTCCTCTGGTAGCTCAGTAGATGATCTCGTTGGGGCTTTGTATTTAGGCTATTGACTCTAAGTAATTTTATGGTTATCATAGGGGATAAACGAAGCTTAATTAAATTTGCTATGATCTCACATAGCTCCTGCTTCCTTAATGGAATAAAATTATGTTGTTGTCAGCATGTGAACTGACAATTCAACCTCTCCACTAGCTGTGCAATTAATGTGTGTCGTTGCATTTACTGGCATAAGCAAATTGACAGCTGTAACGTGACAATGAATAGCACCACAATTGTTATTTGATATTATAGCATAACATAATCTAATGTACCAGCTGGGCTGGGGCCAACGAGTAATCAGTCAAGATCTTTATCCAGCTGTCTATCCAGATAGTCTGTAGGTCCTTCTACAGAATGTCTTTCTGTTTTTCATCTTGGAGTTGTAAGGCCCCGTAGCTACACTAACTGTTCTGCTAAATTCAGTATTTGTTACTATAGTAAAATGGGAACCAGGCACTAGGGAATCTTGGAGGTTTTCAGAGATACTACAAGATATCTCAGAAGATTCAAATGCACATCTAAAACACTTGCAAATCTTCCACTTCCAGCTAGTCACAATACTTGCTGCCATGAGCAGAAGTGCAGGGGGATTTTGCTGAGGTTAAGCAGTGATAAATACCTGGGAATGCAGGCAGAGACTTGGGCAGGGGATCTCAGCCCCGTGCATGTGCCATGTGCCTGATCTGTGGGGGGAGAGGGGGCAGCATGGCCCACCCTTCTGCTCGGCCCCGTCCCTGCAGCACCCACGCTGTGCGCCGTGATCCCAACTCCTGCACAGCTGCGCCCTGAGCTCCTTCCCCGCTGCGCCCCACAGCAGCGAGCTGCCATTGCAACCCTCTGGCTGCCCCACTAAATGCAACAGGCCAAGGCCCATGGCTGGAACTACATCCACCTGCTCTAGCAAGGACATTCAATCTCTTCTGGGCTCACCTCATGCCCTTAAGACATATATGGTGTTTCATGTAGAGTCCTTTTCCAGTTCCAGACATCTGCAATGATTTCAGGGCGGCATTGCCGCCTGTGAGAGCAGTATCCTCCTGGCGCAAAAGTGCGGGTGCCCATTGCATGAGCTAGGCTTTTTCAGGCGGGCACGGCAGCTTGTGGAAGCCCTGAAAGGGTGGTGGTGGAAGGCTGCCTAGATGGCAGGAAACTCTGTGTGTGTTTTATCCTGTGAACGGTGCTCGGGTCTGTCTTGGATGGCTGGCGTAGACTAGAGCAGTCTTGGCGGGCGGGTGGTAAGTGCCTCGTGTGGGTGACTGGATTCTCAGGGCGCTTCAGTCCCTAACTGCTTAACGAAGGGGTTGTGGTCACCGGGAACAGAGGTGTTCTTCACCAGCACTGCATGCTTTGGCAGAGAAGAGCAATGTCTTCTATCAAGAAGACTACAGTGTCTTCTTGTACTACAGTGATGGCAGTGAGTGATTAGTGATAGTGTTTAGTGGAAAAGAATAGAAATTAATTAGTTCTGATTGTGAGGAGATAAAAGTTATAAAACAGACTTAATGGTTTTGGGTTTATGTTATGCGGCCTTAATGAAGAGAGAGCCTAGTGGCTTTTTACCATCTAAAAGATTTATTATCTAAAATTAAATTACTAAGATAAGAATGCGATCTTATTAAAAGTAGTAATAAAAATAAAACTGGAGCCTTTTCAGAGAAGTCATGGATTTTCTTAGTGCTACTCTGATGATTCAGGCTAAATATAACTCCTTTACTTTTGCTATTGTGACAGTGCAAATGTATGTGCAAATGTTGTCAACACTAAAAATTTAACAAAAAAAGCAGAGCTTAACTATTGCCCATATAAATGCTAGACCCAGGACACACTAGTGGACACTATAAGAAGTTTAGAAATATCCTTCCTTGTTTCTTGTGGAAAACGAGGACTCTTCTCTTCCCTGCATCCCACCCTGGGAGACCTGGCATCTAAATCCCTGGCTGATAAGGATCCTAGCTGAAGCTTTCTTATCCCCATGCATTAACACTCAATTGTCTGCGTCCCACAGGTGCCTCTCAGGAGCTCTTTGCTGTCCCTGGCCCACAGGGTTTCTGCGGGCAGGGATCACCACACTTGGCAGCAGGTCTCTCTTCTGCTCCAAGCCGACCATCTTGCTGGGCAGGCTGCTTCTGGGCAGCTGCTCCTCTCAAAGAATTTAATTCCCTCTCTGTTCCTCAGTGACAGGCTTCCATGTCTTGGAAAGTTCTCTGTGTAGTGATTTCTGTGAGCTGTGAATTAAGGCTGTTTTCTGAAGTATTGCCTCGAACAGTTGGAAACAACTTTCTGAGAGTTGGTTTAGGCACGGATGCTATAGCCACCTCTTTACCTTATGTAGCATATAGTGTGTGGTTTGCCCCACGCTGGGAAGTTTGTATCATTATCCAGTCTCTTTGGTCAGCCTCATCCCTCAAGTTCCTAGTGCAAGGATTTTGACCCTATGTCAGTGAGCTGATAATTAAAGCATAAGAAGAGATGCACCAAACAATACAGCTCTCTAAAACAGGTCTATGACATGAGGTTTATCCTGTTTACAGGCTGCATGTGGATTCTAAATGATTCAAAATCTGAGGTCATGGTCAAACTGAAAGGCTAAATGCCAAAGAAATATCATATGTGTGAAACAGCACAGAAGAGAACTCTGTAACGATTCCATCAGCACCCCTGCTCCAAACTCTGTGGGAAAGGCCTTCTGCCCATCCTGCCTGTACACTGGCATCAGAATTGGAGGTTCAAGCTTGTTGTAGCTCTGAGCTCAGCCAAGGGATGTGCCAAAAAGTCCTATCATCAATGGGATAAACTTGCAGTGCTTGTAAAGAGCAGTAGGCCCTCAGCTCGGGCTCTCATCAGCAATGTCAGTGTCCCTTTTCAGTAGGGATGAGTGTCTCTTGTATTAATGTCCTCCCTTCAAGTGGGCTGTGCTTCCAGAGCCTCCTTCATCTTTTTTTTTTGCTATGATCCAATCTGCCATTTAAGCTGCGTACATTATTCCCTCTGAAGAGCTTGATTTACAACAATTTTTCCCTGGTTTTGTGCTGATGTAAGTCCACTGAGATCATGTAGATAGTCCTTATCCCAAAGGAAAGAACAGATCTTTCATGCTCAGTTAATGTTCCTACTTCTCTCCCCAGGGGAGCTATCCTCCTTTGCTAAAAATTCTTTTGAATACTCTAATTAAGGATAAGGATCTCTTTGAATATTAATTATTTTTTCATTGGCCTTGCTCAAAATATTTAACTCAAAGCAATTTCCTGGTAATTATCTCTTGATTATAACTCGGAGGGGACTTCCTCCTTTTTTTACAAAAAAATCCAATTTATCCAAACTTTAGTTAATGCCCAGTATGACATCCTTTTGTGTGTGTCCAGTTAATCACAACTACAGATAAAAAGAGATAAGCAGTAGCCACCAAAAGGTAGTTTTCCTTTGTGAAATTTCCGTATTGTAAAAGCTGTTATTTTACCATCATTCTCCTTTTTTCCTGGTCCTTTACTTGAATTTTTGAGTATTCTGTAGATGTTTGTGCCTCATGCACATAAGCTCAGAGTCTTTGACTGGTTGAGTCCATTGGGCCTGTGCGAGCAGACAGTTTTGTACAAAAGCAAAAATAGCAGCAACAACTCAGGACTTCTTTCCTAACCCTTCCAGGAAGAGTGAGATGGGACCTGTTGGCTACCCAATCCACTGCACCTTTTTCCTTCTTACTCTCGGCTTTCTAATTAGGAAGAATTAAACAAAACCATTTTCTGCTTGATTGCAGAGGACTAAGAAATTTCAGTTTTGTGCCTAAGGGCGTGTGGTACTTTGGACTGACTATAGGAAAAACTCTGAAACCGTCATGTTTAAATTCTTGCTGTCATGAGTTGATTTTTTTGATAGTCGCAGTAATTTTGTTCTTAGCATGAGTGAGAGAGGAAGCATCTTGTGAGTTTTCAAAATAACTGGAGGGGTGCAGCAGTCATCCTCTGTACCAAGAAAATGATCGTTTCTAATGGCGCAGTCACGTCACTTGGACGTAGACAATAAGAATCACGGCCCATTGCTGCATTCTCGCCGTTCCAGCCTGGGGACTCGGTGTGATCTGAAGCTTATGGTGTTACCTTCCAAACTACCCAATGAAAGCACTGCTATAAGAATAAGATTTTAATATTTCAGCCAGGAACAATATCCAGATTCAAGCCCACGTGGAAGAGCGCTTTTGTGGCTTTATTTCATATGGAGCACTCTATAAAGACCTTGTGCAGAATTTGTTCCCTGATCCACCAGGGAGTTCTATACGAACTTAAATTATTGTGGACGAAAACAAAAACAAAAAAATACCCTCATTTGAGTATACTAAAGCCCTCTTGATACTAAGATAACAGCACCCAATCATTGGCCATCCCCTTTGTGCCCCCTTGAGCTCTGGGAGTTGCTGCTCCAGGAGGCCGAGCAGGAGGAGGCAGCAGGGCTGAGCGCAGCCCCTGCGCAGTCACCAGCGGCCTGGCAGCCGCTCCCGGCCATGGCAGCGCTCGCACCAGCAGCTGCCCAAGCGGCGCCGCTCTGTCCTGTGCGCAGCGGCCCCCAGGAGCTGCCCCGTCCACACGTGTCAACTCTTACAGATTCAGTTCCTGCAGCAGACACCAAATGCTGAGAGAAGCCCTCCCATCTCCGTTCAGCTGAGCTGTTCCTTTCTGCCGTCCCAAGCTAGTCCTGGTCATACTGCCCACTGATTCTCTGCAGTGCAGAGCACCACAACGCTTGAAGAATTTGCTCTTGGGTAACCATAGGTCTTTGCTTTGTAGAGTTCAGCTGAAAATTGATGCCATTCTTAAGCAGCGATTTTTATTCAATCCAATATTAAAAACATAAAAAAGTTAATAAAGCATAATTCTGCACATATTTTATTTCTGTAAGTCTGAAAGTAAACTTAAGACATCTTTTCTATTATTTGTATAACATGTAATTTAGGAAGCTGGATAAGTTATTGATTCTTCTTCAAAGAATAGAAATTCTCTCTTGATTTGGTCTGCTTTTGTTTCTTTATTTCGTGAAGGCCTTTTTTGAAATAACTTCTATCTAAATGCAGTTCATTAATGTGTGCCCATCACCCCCCTCCTTTGCAAGTCTTCTCCAACTGGCTAAATGGGGTGGCTGGAGCTTTTAGGATTAATTTTCGTTAAGTGACCTACTTTGCTGGGAAAGATAATCATGCATTTATAGCCTCTGGCACTCTATTCAGGTCACAGATGGACAGATAGCAAAGCCATTCCTCGGTGACTTGCTGCAGTTGTAGCTAATGGCCAGTGGGAATGGCAACAGGCTCCATGTGAAGTGGTCAGAATGCCTGGAAAGATGGGAAATCACTGAATTCTCCTTTACTTTTAAGGAGCTGCCACAGTTAAGTCATAGGATGCCAGCAAGCAGTTGCTCTAAGAGTGATTTTCATTAGCGATCGAAGTACTGCCACAGGTGTTAAATATCTAAAAATACATATATTGAATCCTTTGCCTAGAAAATGGAGCTGCATACAGTGTTCCAACTAAACACATGACATATTTAATCCATACTAAATATCATGATCTATGGCAAAGAGCTGAGATTCTGAGAGAGTTGAACTCTTGCTCACTAGCAAGTTACAATCCTCTATTCCAAAGATAATTTTACAAGCTATCAATATGACTAAACCTCTGGAATGGAAGTGTTTTGTGGTAAACCATTATCAGTTAGTTCAATAAAACTTGTGTTTTGCTGTCCTCTCTCACAAGTTCCTTTTCTCTCTTCTGTTTATCTTACTATAATTATTGTGCCTGTGTGAAAAGCAACATGCTACTTATTTGCAGACATTCAGAAGTTTCACAAGGGAAATGACCAGGCTTTATATTACTTTTTGATGTATTTTTTTTTTAAAAAAAGCAGTAGAATTTTCATACTTGGAAACGGGCAAGAAGCAGAAGTGCTAAGAAAGTTTCTACTTTGAAAGATACCTTGAAACCTGAAGCACGTGAGGCAGCCAGTGGCGCGTTGCTTTGGGCGAGTCTGAAGAAATAAGTATTAAAATTGTGATGTTGCCAGCAAAGGAGCACACATTCTTCAGAACAAAACAAAATATACTTTGAACTCCTATAGTTCAGGATTCAAAATATATGTGTACTTGTGTTTCTCATTTATACATACAGCTCTGCTTTTTGCCCTGTAGTGTAAACCTGAGAGGTGTCCTGGTAGAAATTGTGTTGCAGTTTGGATCACTTTGATTACTGAGTAAATCACTTCATTTGATGTTAGGACAAATAATCTCACGACACATTAAGGATGGTTGTTTGTCATTTAGATAGTTCTTTGCCACTTTTAAGACAATCTGACAGAACTCCCTATTTCTTGTGGCAAAATCTAATGCTTTGAAGGTAAAATGGTTTCCTGTTAATAAAAAGTTTTTCCTTTTACTAAAAGGAAAAGTAATTGCCTTTTAAGAAAAACCTTTCAAATGGGAATTAAGCGAAAGTCCTCAGGAACTGTAATGCACCCATGTCATGATCAAAATCCTGGCCCATAGGACAGTGGTTGTGGGCTCTCTAAATTTTCCATGCCTGTGTTTTCAGTTTCTGGATTTGTGTAGTTCTTGCTCTGGATGTTAGCCCTGGTATTTTCACACCTGAGGAGAACTCTGGTTTTCCCAAAAGCATGGGTTTCTGGGGCTGCCTGGAAATTCGAACCGGTGCAGCACTCTCCATAGGGGTAGGCATAAATGCAGCTGCGTGCAGCATCGCTTAAGAACAGCCTGCTCTAGGTGTCCTTTTTACCTGTTCCAAAACGAATTTAAATCAAAGCATGACCAATTTTAACCAGAAGAATCCATGAAGCAAAACCTAGGTGTTTGTTTGTTTGTTTGTTTTTACTTTATCTGGAAGAAATAGTTGTGGGCAGATTAAAATAAAGCATCCCAGCGCTGTTACTTTCTGTGCACAAATGTGCCATTGAGGGCATTTTGTATCACCTGAGTATGATAAGATAAACCCCACCGTTTGTGTGACAGTGCGTGGAGGGTGCCCTTCCCCAACCTCTTTCTTCCTGCAGGACTTAGAGTCTGTCAATGGGATTTCTTTTACATGTAGCTAGGTTATATTGGTGTCTCGTTTCCTCTTTATCTGTTTCATGGTGCTGACCCTAGTTTTACCTACAGGTGCAGCTTTTCTAAGTTTTCAGTGTTTTCTGTGTTTTCAAATAGGGAATGGGAAAAGATATTAATAATTTTGTTGTTACAAGAAGCAGCTACAACTGTAGAGAAATTATTGAAAAAAAAGCAAGTCAGTACTAGAATTAGTTAAAAGTTATTTTGGCCAGATTCGCATTTTGTCTTGCAGAGAAATGCAAAACTTCCAAGTCTTTAGTACTTTGTATAGTATTCATCCCATAGGAATATGTGTTTGGGAGAATGTGGGATGATACAAGAAAAGTTTGGGTAGTATGTATATGTGTTTTCAGGTATTATGCTAGATTGGGTAAATATTTTTATATTTGTGGTACAATCTATGGAAGGTAGGATAGGAATTATAGAAAAAAACAAGATGTTATGCACAAATGACATGTACATTGCAGCAGATGTGTTTGTGCCCACTGTATTGATTTCTTGGGGATATAAGTAAGCTTGAGAAATTAAACAAGTAGAATCCAGTGGAAAATGGCCAGTTTAAAAATAAACATCTCCAAAGACAACTTTAGAGTTTTAAATATGAGTAACTGTAGCAGTAATATTTAATGCTGATGTTGTAGTGTAGAAGCAATAACTTAAGAGCCCAAGAGTGTTTTTGTCAGGGTTGGAAGGACACTGGCAAAAAGTAAAGGTGAAAAGCACAAGGAATCCAACTTACATTCTTATTAAGCAACAGCTAGAGATCTGGCTTCTGCAAGCTTCATTGCTTATGCGTTTACCTTGTATCACTGTGGGCATATAAAGTACTATAGTGAAAAAGATTCATTCACTACCCTTTTTGCATGATAAATTACAATATTAAACGATCAAAGGCTTTTCAGCCAGTAACTCTCCTGGATGCAAATCTGCTGTGTTACATAAATATAAAACCTGCTTGTTACATAAATAAAAAACTTCCTAGGTGTCATTCTTCAGTGAGGAAAGATGGGTGGCAAGGCACGTTTGGTAAATGTGTGCCTGTCCCACACACGGTTAGCGACTAGTGCTGCCGCTGCAGGGCTGCAAGTGGCCACTTGCAGGAAGCAGCTGGTGTGGATGTTTGCTTGCAGCATGAGAACCCCAGCGAGGACATGTGAGTATGATACGGAATTAGGTTTTCCTTAGCTTGGTTTTTACAGTATTTGCTGGAAATAAATGTGATCAGAGAAACAAAAAAACAGACATTGTTAAAGAAAGTACCCCTTATTTTCTGTGATGTATTAGTGTGCCCTGATGAAGTAGGATGATCATTATTCTAATTTAGTCATTTAAGTTTTAAAGATTAGTTGAATAGATCATGAAATGGTACAGAAGCTAAAAACAAAAAGAAAACAAACCCTCACTTGTACTGCCAGGGTAAGAAGTATGTGTTTGGAAGGAGTTGCAGGAACACAGCAGAATCAGATCTCATATTTTAGTAGAACGGTGGATGTGATCGGAATTGGTAATGGTTATTCCATAATGGCTGGTTGGATTTGGATGCCTAAGGATCTTGTACGGGAATCTTTTTGAAATATGCAGTTGTAAGATGGGCTGTGTGGATGCATGAAGTCAAAAAAAGGAAAGTTGGTGGGTAAAATGGTGACAGAATGATTGATTAGCTGTTAATGTGTACAGAGTTTAAATTACATGTTATAAACTTATATACAAAATAATATTCATATGCAAAATATTTTTTGTCGGAATTAGAAATCATCATTTTTTGATGATGCCTTAATTAGTGATCTAATTAGACAAAACAAATGATTTTCTGTATGTGTTTTCCAGGTAGGTATATACCTCACATTCTTTTGGCTCTATACAAATAAACATTACTAATCTATTTGTACACTAATCATCCGACGTGTTTGAGATGTCTTTGCTTTGCTTCTTGTGTGCGAAGTACAGCCTGGATGATGAGAGGCTAATTAGCTGTGAAAATTAAAGCCACCTCTTTGCTAAGGGAATAAACTCTTCCTGCAAAGGCTACTCCAGTAAGCTCCAAGTTCAGCTCCGTCTCTGCAATAAAGCAGTAATAGCTCTGTGCCCCTTAATTTTTAGTCTCTTTGCTGATCTTGCTGAAGAAAGGCATATTAACAGTGATAGTTTTATGGTAGTGAAATTCAAGGTCTTTGAATTTGTAAGTACAAATTAAGTATGCTATTTAATAAAGAAAGTATATTACAGGCATAAAAGGCTGCATTAAGGCAAATAAGCTGTAGTTCCAAAGCACTACATTTGTTCTTTTAAATCAGGTTGGTGACAAATCCTTTTCTAGAATGTATTTCAGAGAGTCATAGATGAAAAAAGTGCTAGCACTCCATATATATACATATATATATATATAATATGTATAAATGGTGAGTAATCACTTACATATTCTAGAATTAAATGCTCTTGCTTTTGGAGAAGCTGATGTGAATTTCATTATCTGTAGCATCTTATAAAATTAGGTGCAATGTTGAACTGGGAGGTTATAATTTATTTTGTCAAAAAGATATCCCTATATTAAGAATTCTCTTGATTAGTATATTCTGAATTTCAAGTTTTCAGGATTTTTAAGCACTTGGATTCTCATTTAAACTTTCAGTTAAAGGATTTTTGCTTACTCTTACTCCTGAATATTTCAGGGGAAAAAGAATTACAAGACATTTAAATAAAAAAGCACAAAGCGTTTTTCAGGGTTCTGACTGTTTTCTTTTCCTCCATGCAGTTCGACAATCAGCAAGCATTGGGAGGCAGAACTGGCCACGCTCAAGGGTAATAATGCCAAGCTCACAGCAGCCCTGCTCGAGTCCACTGCCAACGTCAAACAATGGAAGCAACAGCTTGCTGCATATCAGGAGGAAGCAGAACGTCTTCATAAGCGGGTAAGTAAAGACAAACAGCCAGGATCTTTAAAGATCAGCACATGGAGATGCTGGTAACTGCTTTTGCTCATTTTGGAGCAAACCAAATAAGCTTAATGTTGGGGCTTTAGGTGAATCTTTGAGACAGAAATTAATGATCACTTTAACATACACAGGATTCTCATGCAAAGTGCATGGGCAAATGCACCCAAACGTGTTGACGCTCCTTTGAGATGTCACTATTCTCTGTGGATACCTGTCACCCCTTAGCGCACTCAGATCCTCTTGTGAATATCCTTTCTTCCAAATGACACAGAGGACTTAGAAACTCATCTCCATACCAAGGATCCAGCCTGGAGCCTGATGACTAGGTAAGCTGGAGGAAAAGCCTGCAAAGAACAAAATCAAGGGTGGATGGAAGAGCTCTGCTTGTTTCCCAAGCTGTATATTTTTACCACAAAATTGTCAGCTGCAGGTTCAGAGTAGCTGGAGCTGGGGTGTCCCTTGGAGGTGGAAAGGGGCTGTTGAAGGCATATTCCTCACTTAGGAAAGACTCTTTCTTTTGAGCAGTTTCTTTCCTGCAGAGGTTTTTGTTGCAGAAGAAGTTTTATATGCCTTACTTAGGACACAATGACTAGCTGATCTCTCCCCATTTTGTGGGAGCTCCATCACATCTGCCTCACAACCTTCCTTGTAGCAACTTAACTCCTTTTGGCATTTTAGTGCACAGAAGCTTCACCTCAGATCCATAAGTTAAAGGAACCATATTCCAGCTTCTACACGTATCAAAGACCACCACCTTCCTTCATTTTTGTGCCTAAAGAAAAACGTAGAATTGAGCTCATGATATGCTATCGTATGCTATTGAAGGTCTGCATACAGGAGGGGCTGGGTCCCATTCCCTTCACTGTCGTATAGCAGACCAGGAATCATTATAAAGACAAGTATATGGTATTTTATTTTTTTTCTCCTGTAGTTGTTTACATATTGGTAGAATTTTCCCACTATTATCCATATCAAATTGTCATTGTGGCTTAGGACTTTGTTAGTAGTCAGAGAGACAGGAATTTTAGTGATCTGAGAATGAGACATTCAGTGGGTTGCATCTACCTTAAGGTTGGAAAGAGTAGCAAGAATTCCCTTGAAGCTGGAGAACAGGGGGAATGTCAGGGTGTTGGGATTGTCCTGTGCCTAACAGACTCCAAGCCAAGGATCTTGAAGCCCCAGCCAGATGAGTTGATAGGAATGACAGTTTCTGGTGGGCCCTAACTGCATGTGTGATTTCTGGCTGAAATACATAAAGTGGAATTAAGAGTGATGGATTTTGCAAAGTGCTTTCATTTCCAGAAACTGGCAGTTGCTGACAGAACTGTTCTTGTTCAGAAAATTCCCAGCAAGATGCAGGCTTGTCGTGTGTGTTTGTATAAAGAGAAATTTTCACTTTGCAGCAACATTTGAATTTATCCTTTGAAAGGGTGGATATTCTAATTGTGTGAATAGATGGTAGTGCTGTCTTTTGTAGATAAGACTGATTAAATTATAGCCTACTAATTAATGTAGTGCATAAGATTGGGCAGGTTTGACCTCCAGTTGAAATTTTTTGGTAAAACTCAAGTGCAGACCTAGTGAGATAGCATTCTTCATAATAAAAATCTATTCACAGCTTTTGTTGCAAAGACAAGACAGGCATGGCAGTATGGTGTAAGATCTTTTATGTGATGATACAGGCATTCTTAGTTTTGTGTTATTTAAAATCTGTTGCTGGAAAATAGAGTTAATGAATATAGGGAGATTTAAACTGAGATTCTCCTCATACCTCATAGTGCAGTTAACAGCACTAACTAAGACTTTCTGTCTGTGTGCGTTAATAACTTGCACAGCCTTTGCCTAGCTAGTTCCCTACAATCATCTGTTATGTATTTCTGATGAAACACAAAATCCTAACATGGAATCATCTGTGTTTTGCTGTTAGGGCCGTCTTTTACATGCTTGTGTTAAATCTCTCCCTTACTGAATTGTCACATATGATGTAGTAAAGCTCTGTGCCTATGAATCTCTGTGCATGGCTGTAAATTACTCCAGGATAGTTGATCAAGAGCACTGCCCTCTATTGGGATTGATTTTAGAAAGAGATGGACTTGACTAACCCAGTAAGTCAAAGTCTTTAGGCAAGAGATTGCAGATCATATTAAAAAAAATCAATCTCACTCTGTTATCCATATAATGGAATACTGATCTAACCCAAGGCTGATCTTTCAAATGTGAAATATTACTTGATTTTAACAAGAAACTGCAAGTCAGATACTTCTCTGTTACACAGGCAGAAAATGTGCTTTTAATAGGGCAGAGATGGAGACTTCTAACTATGGTGTATGTGGTAGGAAGCAGTGCCAGGTTCCCTCTGTGCTTGTACTTGTGTTACCATTTTCTTGAGAAAAAGTTTTTAGAAATACTCTTAGGAACATTGTCTTAAAGAACACATGGAAGTTTAAAATTAGTTTGCCTGGTGAATTGTAATCTAGTGGCTGTTTCCAGGGAAAAGCTGACTTTCCCAGGAGAGGAATAACACATGTGTCCATGTGTTACAGTGGAATGCTTGCTTGGTAAGGGCACAGTTGTGCAAAGCAGATCTGCCTCCAGAAGAAAGAATAGGCCTGCCACTACTATTTGCTATGTTGAGTTCAAGTTAATAATATATTACATGATTTGTATATAATGTATTTGTGATATATATATATATAAAGCTTTGGTGCTTGAGTCATCTCACCTGCCAGCTACTGCAGGCTTACATTCTCTATGTCAAGTGTGGTGTGTGTGTGTGTGGGAATACGTAATGATTAGTAAATTTTATCTTTTTTTTTAAAAAAAAAGAACCCTTTAGAGTCCTCTTTGTTTAATTGTCTCATGAAATAGCCTTATTTGTATAGCTTCTTTTTTATATAAATATATAAATAAATTTCTAATTGTTAATTATTTTTCTTAGTTGACTTATGTAACCTTTTCTGCAGTTTTAATTTAGTCATGCCATATTTATAAATGTACTTTGGTTTTATAGTTATTATTCTCCTATTTTCCATTGTTCTCATTTACTGTCTTTTGAGCCACACAGTACTCAGTGTAGTCTCTGCTTTTTAAGATATTTAAATTATTTTTAATCCAACCTTTTTTATTCAATAATTGTTCCAAATTTGACTGTAAGAGTTTTTCTCTATGCCACATTATTTATATTTTTTCATCTTTTAAAGCACAGAAGCAAAGCTAAAATGCTTCTCTCTGGACGTTTTTATTGCATATTTTAAATTAATTTAATTTATTATATGCTATTTCTGATTAAGTAAAAGATTTTCTCATCTGTCATTTCAGTTATTCCCATTAACCTGCATTATTTGCTATCTCTTGTGCCTTTGTCTTCCTCCTGCTGTTTGTTCTCCGCATTAGTAGTGCCTAAAGCTGAGAGGAAATAGAACACAAACTCAGGGTGGCTGAGTGCAGAGCTCTCAATAAATTAAAGCTTTGTGTTTTTTTTTTTTTATATACTGTGAGCTCAAGTCAGAAATACTGCACTTTCTAAATTTGTAATATATTATATTTTCCAAAATTTGCTATCCTAATAAATGCATTTTCCCCTCTAAAAAAGAGAAAGATAATAATTTTAGGAAGATACCATGCCAGTCAAGAGCCTAACTTAGAGCTGGGAGCCTTCTGCTCAGAGACAGTTTAGCAACAAGGATTTCCCTTAAACGGGCTTGGGAAGGACTCCTACACACCCCCCATAGCTTTTGGAAGTCAAAACGGCTTCGTGAGTTTAGAACAGCTCAGTAACAGATATAGAAAAACTGAAGTGAGCTACTTTAGACAAATTTAATAGCTTCTGTACTAACATTAATCTTGATATTGTGGAAAGGAAAGGATTAAATGGTGATATGAATTATGCAAAATAACCAAAAGTTTCATCTCTGTCATGTAAAAAAAGAAGACTCTGCATTTTTTCTTGCGTGCTAACTGTTAAAGTAAATCATCCTATGACACTGGGCAATAGCACAGATTAATAACGCCAGTGGATAATAAAGAGCTGCAGGCCTTGAAGATGATTCATCTGCAGGAAAAGAAGCCTGAGATAAGAAGAGACGAAGGCAAATGATCCAGCTCTTGGGTATTCCTAAAAGCATAGAGAGGCAACTTTTGAATTCTAGCTTGTTATTTTATGATTTTCTAGGAAATAAGACAAAATTAGCCTATTATGTTCTGATTCTTCATCCATTTCATTCTCGACTAAAACAAAAATCATGCCATCTTATGTGGTCATAAAAAAAGAAATAGCCCTGATTACACTTCTCTTAAAAAGTTTTGAAGTGGATATTAAGAAAGCGTGTGCATATAGAAATAAAAGCACACTTATTTTCCTGGTCTACTTAAAGAAAGCAAATATCTTCAAAGGCAGTTAGCAAAGTCCAAGGACCCATCTACTCAGATTATCCCCAAATGCTGTAGAAGATCTTTTAAAGATATTTTGTACGTTTGAGATCCCGTAGCACTAACCTCCAGGCTTCCACTATCTGAACTAATAATAGGAGACAAAGACCCAACGTTGGACACACCAATGTGTGATAAACTTGCTTGCTGATACACAACCATGTTGTGGGCTTCTTACATGCTGAGAAGTCCACGCTATTGACTGACTTATTAGCACTTCTGTGGTAATTGGGTGAATAAGTGTTCATTGGAGCCCGTGTCTCAGCTTGGTCTTATATTACTGAGGAAAGTTATGAAACTTCCTTCTTAAACTATATTGATTAGCATGTAGCTTGATAGTAGCTTAGTAATGTTTGTTTCTAAAGAAAATAGATAGGTGCTCTGTAGGGTAAATATTGTTGATTTGTCAATTTAATGTCAAAATAGTGGGATTGTCGTTTGCTGGTATTTGTCTATGCATTTTCTGTGACTTCTTATTTAAAGTTAATGTGTATTGTGAGTCATAAAGAATGGCTGCAGTTGTGTACTGATAAATCCATGCTTTTATGTGTATCTTTATGTGTATAGTCCATTAATCTGGATTTAGGATTTATTGCACTAAAAACTCCCTAAAAAACAAAAACAGCCTTTTGTGATCTCTGTAAATGAGGTCATAATGTTAAATATCAACCAAAGTTCCAGAGAAATGTTTGAGATTAATATTATAGTTAGCAACTCTATAGTTTCTAATACAGAGAGTTAGAATATGGTTCCAAGATCTGGAAAAGGCTAATTGTTTTAACTGTTACAATGGTTTTTTTAAACGGTATGTGAGAAAATAGAGACTTGGTTCATTATTTTTGTAAGACAAGCTTTTCTTCAAAAAGTGTTATGTTTTAAGGTACTAGGATACTACTGATACTTCTTATAGAGGAACTACTAAAAATAAGCAGTCTAGAGTAATATTTTAAAAATCATTGAGAACAAAAAAACATAGTATAGATTGACCACCCACCTCCTTTGCATAGGATTAGAGTCTGACCAAAGGATAAATAAGAGCATTTTATTTCAAATGATATGTGTTTTTCTCTCTCACCTACATTGGTTATAATAAGCTATTGCTTTTTGTTTTAATGATAAGCCTACTATTTCTAAAAAGACATTTGCTGTCAGTCCAGAAGTTAGGATGTGAGAGGATTTCCTGGCACAAGATTTCTGAAATCTTAGGACATATTCTCAGTTTGCAATGGATGTTGATTCCTGATCTACGCTTTGTCAGGATTCAACCCTAAGCTATTACTTACTGTTTCCTAAAAAGATTGTTTCTATTGGAACAAAGCAGGTGAATCAGGTTATAGAAATTTTGTTTCCTGAAATCAAAATGTGAATTCAAGTTGAATTCAAATGAATTCAAGTCCTTGCTATCTTTTTTTTCTGTTTGCCTTGATTTGTTTTTAGAGCAGATTTGCATTTATGACCTAAGACATCATTTTTTTCTGTGGGCCTGGATCTTCATTGAATGAGGTATCTTGCAGAAGTGTTGTAATCAAGATTCTAATTTGGAAAAAATAATCAAAAAAAAAATCCAAGCCATTGTCACTTAAGTAAAGAAAAAGGAGGTTTTTTTGGTAGGAGCCTCTCATCTCTGTCTTCATCCTCTTTTTCAAAAAGCTAAGAAATCTTTAAGATCATTCTGCCTGCAAATTATAAAACGTATTTTGTGGAGGTATATCACAACATTTTCCTGTAGTCAAGTCAATATCTCTTTACAATTTTAAAAATCTTTTGGATAATGAGGAAATCATGAAACTTGAGTCTTCGAGATGAAAGGGTGGCATATCTGTATCATGCTTGGTTTTGCATGTATTTTGTGAGCTGGTCGAATCAGTGAAAAAAATATTTTCTAATTAGATTGTAGACCAAAATAAAAGAAGTCCTCTGGAATTAGTATTGGCATTATCAGTTGCATGCAATCATGCATGGCAAAAGCTTGAACTATTTGTTTTTAATGTACTTCATGTATTTTCAAGTATTCCTACTGCATTTTCATTGTTTTCTTCACAGAAATCAGGCAGACGATGGATTATTGTTCTTTCATCTTCGTAGTAATGAGTAACCAGGGAAAACATTTTGATATTTCTGTGGCTTGAGACATCAGTGCCCACAGAGGAAAATGTGTCCTTTTCAGCATAATCTTTAATTGTTTTTTTTTCAGTTCAAAAGAGTAATGCATGATTGGTAATGCACAAAACTTGCCCCTACCCCCAGGTTATCATTTATTTATGGGTAAATCTTGGAAAACTACAATATTTAATTTGCTGTCAGAAATGATGTATTTGAATAATACTGTAGTGCACTTTTTGTTCCTTCAGCAGCAACCTTGAAAAAGCAATTTTCCTTGTTTCCTGCATTTTCACATTTCTTAGGACCAAAAATCTTTCTGAATTTTTTTTTAAAGCTATATGGGTATTGTTTTTCTGATGAGCTTTTTTTGCATGCTCTCTTGTCCTTACTATCCACTATGAAGAACTGAGAAGCCCCTGCATAAATCACAAAAGCTTTATTCAGTTTTTGCTAGATTTGCTGAGCAATGCAACATCTTTTCTCTTCTCCTTGTAGAAAGCAAAAGGCTGTTAGGGGGCACGTTTTGAATTACTAATGCAATATTTTTATTGCAGTCATAGGGCACGTTTGGAGGTGTAACTGAGCTAGCTAAAAGCAGATAATTAATATATATGCTCAGTCTTGCACATGAGCTCTCTGTCTGTTCTGCACTGTAGCCTGGGTTAGTGGACTCCTGATACTGTGTTCTACAATAGATAACAAGGGATAAATCTAACTTTAGGACGAGAACAAGTTAAGAGCGTAAGGTGAGGTCAAAGTTCTGCTGAAAATACAGTTGAAACTTTCTTTCTTTGCATTTCTGTGATAGTTGATGGAATTCCTGTTTGAAGTTTAGCTAGAAATTTATGATACGTGGTTACTGAATTTAAGGTGCCAAATAAAACATATTACTGTTGGAGACCAGAAGTACATAAATTGGTCTCAAGAAAATGGTTTGAGAAAATGAAATGACCTGCAGCGCAAACAGCTCAGATTCATTCAGGCAGTTGTGGTGCTGGGAGGGAGGCCACTCCTCACCCGGCCGTCACTGCCAGTTCTTTGCCTCTGTCTAACCAAACTCTGCAGTCGGGGAGCAGTCATTTGTGCAGGGATTTGATAAAATCTCTTCCCCATCTTTCTTTGTGTTTTGATTTAGTTTATTTTCTTTGAGGGATTCTTCAGTCTTCTGAACCGCTTGTGCTGGTCTCTGTCTTAGGCTCATATCAAAGCTGTTTTTCTTTTGAGTTCTATTACATGGCCCAAAGCCTCCCTTCTCCTCCAGTCTTTGCAGCTCAGCACATGCTAGCCGAATGCTCCAGTGAAAACCTCTCCCATGCCTTCTCCTAGATTTATAGGCTGCTGGCCTTGGATAAAAAATTCCATAAATTCTGGTATAGCCACAACTGAGAAGGTTTTAGGCTTTGCCAGAGCAAGTTGGCTTGCTGTCCTATTTTGGCTGACTTACGTTTCTCCCTGAAGTATGCAGTTAAACATAATAATGGCCATATACCGGAAGAATTAGCTCATTTAGTAGTTACTGAAAAGCCTTTTTTGGACTTTCCTTCCTTTCATGAAATCCATCCTTGGATACTAAATGCAAAATGAAAAAAACAAAACCCCAGAAGTAGAAGCAGAATGAACAATCCTTTTTTTCCCTCCCTCAAATATGAAGGCACAGTGTTTTGGATATGTAAGTCAGTGCAGTCTTATAATAGCACAAAACAGCAACCCTTTTTAATCTCTGCAATCAGTTATTGTTCAAAGACTGTTTTTTTTCAATGCGAGTTCTGTACTGGAAACAAGGCTTAATCACTGTTCCTTTGCTTACTGTTGTCGAACGATTGATTGAGCCTTTCTCCTCCACATGAAAAAATGAATGAGAAGATGCCCCAGAAAATAGCAGGTGGGAGGGTCAGCTAAAGCGTTTTAGCTTCCTTCTATGCCCGCTCCTGTGGGTAACGCATAAACAGTTATTTTTAATGATTTTTGGACCACTGGTCATGAGAATAATAAGTTCAATTTGAAACAAAGTAAATAGAGCAAGTAAAAGCTATCCAGATTTTTGCCTAGAGCTTTATCTTTTGTTATTTGTTTTCAATTATAAACTCCTTATATTGCATCATTTTCTAGCCCATTTTAGTGCACAGATTTTTTGAAAGGGTCACAGTACATTTTTCTTTTTTATAGATACATTCAGGAAGAGCACACCATGAAGATATTTGAAATCTTTTGGGGACTCTGTAGGAATGAGCATTTAAATAAGACTGTGCTTAAAGTAAACCTATTTTTAATTGATTTTTTTTCCTTTCAAGTTACTGATTTTTCAATGAACAAGGAACAAAGTAGTTGAACAGCACATTATTTTATTTCGTCAGCAGTGAGAGGTGACTGTCTGCCTGAGAAAATCAGTGTAGGACTTGGTGCCCTATTTACCCAGGGATATTAAAGGCCCTTCTGAGGGAGGGTGCTGCCCGCCACGCTGTTGGTGTGCGCGCAACCTCGCTGTGTGAACCAGCCTGAGGAAAATGCTGCAGAGAGCAGTGAGGACCACGCTCGTCCCTTGTCATGGATCAGACACCAGACCCAAGGACAGAGGTGGCTGAGGGGCTGGGTTTTCCTTGTCCATCCTGCTGAGGTTACTCCCCTTTGTGTGCAGGAGCATTCACTCTGCCAGTGCCTGCTAGAGCAATGTGCTGCGTGCCACACGTTGCACCAAGAGATAAACTCTGTGGGCTTGAACCATGAAGTTCACAGTAGTTCATCCCCAAGTCGGGATTATTTGGGGGTAACAGGAGTTAGCTTGCTTGCTTTTCCAGTCTGGCTTACATTACAGATAGAGTAGGACTTGAAGCTGTTTTTCCAGCACTAAGTCTGGATTCACAGAGGTTCTGCCTTTAACTTGAGACTCATTTCAGCAGTTGAAAAGGTTTAATAGGTTAATCTCAAGAAGAGTGGGTGCATGAGAAGCCAGTTTAAGAGCTCCAATAAAGCTTAGAAATGAGTTAGAGCTCTTTGTAAGGCGCCCAGGGCAGGATGTGGGGGTCTGTATGTGTGTGTAACACCTCTGGAAGAAGGTAAAGGACTAGAGCTTCAAATTGGACCCTACTTGGAGCAGTGAGTTGGACCAAGTGACCTCCAGGCTAAATCTCTCCCTTCCAGGCTTTAGCTTTTTTATTCAGTGACTCTCTGGTTTCAGTTGTGTCTAGATGTTCTTTCAGACACTGTTTAGCCAGAGGTTTATCCCGGGCTGGGTAATGCAATTTTGCTTGTTTATGTTTGTGTGATTACAGCAGTGAAATATTTCTATTGGTATCAGCCACAAAATCTAAATTGATGTATCTGTGTTTAGTTTACACAAATTGGGAGAATGATCTGAGATCCTGAGCTAGGTAACAGTAATGCTCAGTGTCATATAAAACTCAACTAATGGCTATTGCTTCTTTTCTGTGAGCACAGATATTGTTCCTTTTGGGACAATTCCAAGCGAATAAGGTAGTTGAGGATTTTTTTTAGCAAATTATTCTCATTATCCCTCCCGAGAATTTGCTGTAATCTTAATTTGTAAACCTAATGAGCAAAAGTGTCTAATCACAGTTTTCCAGTAGAAGAAATTAAACTAGTCATGGCCATTACAGTGGGGAGGTTTATAACCCATATCTCAGAAAGAAGAAGCTGGGTAGGGATTTTGTTTTCATTTTCTCATGTTTCTGTCTACTTACTACTATACTTACTAATAATTCTGT
Organism: Nothura maculosa; assembly: GCA_032353885.1. Lineage (NCBI taxonomy): Eukaryota > Metazoa > Chordata > Aves > Tinamiformes > Tinamidae > Nothura > Nothura maculosa. The sequence continues at coordinate 489,522 of JAUBOD010000178.1, forward strand.
CTACACACAATTGTAGAGTGTGTGGAGTTGGAGTTTACAGAGAGGTTGGAGTCTGAAATCACTGTCATCGGTGGCTTCCCTGGCTGTGTGACATCAGTACTTCATTCCTCAGGATGGTCTTTGTCCTCTAGGAAAGAAAATTGGCATTTGCTGTACATACGCCTAGGGGCTCCTTCTCTAAAGAAGTTAAATGAAGACCTAAAGGCTTTTTGGTTGCAGAACTGGGTAGCGTAATGATACACTTTGTGCAAAAAAATTTAAGGTCAGATTGTTAATTTCTGTAGACAGATGCTGCTGAGATTGACAGGCACATATATTCTGAGGGGAGAAAAAAGAGGTATTTAGTTTAATGGGTTTTTTTTGCTGGTGTTTTTACTGGTTTGACAGTTTGTTATCAAACAAGACTTTAGTGCAGACATTCATGCAGACCTGCAGTGTGAAAAGTACTGTAATATTTTGATCCGTAGTTGGAGAGTACCTGAACAAAGATTTTTCTACATGAGCTTTTGCTGCATCAATTGTATTTCACTGGTGCACAAGCTGTTTTTAAATGACCATTTATCTGTGAATAGCAGCTATATTAACATCTCTTCAGTTAAAAAATAAAGGAAAAAAGAGCATACCACTGCCAGGTAGGTTATCTTCTCCAAGGGCAGATGGAGATAGTGAGCTGCCTGCTAATAAAGAGGAGCTGTATGAGCCCAAATTGTGCCGTTAGCTGTTGGCTTTGTGACTGAGAGAAGAGATACCGAACTAGACAAGAAAGAAGTTGGCAGCTGTACACTGGTAACTAACTATCTGCTGTTACACTGTGGATGCAGGGACAGAAATTGAGGCTCTGAGATGTTAATTGGCTTACTGGGAAGCGAGTGAGCATTGTGGCTTCGTTTATTAAGATGGTGCAACATTTAAAAGTGTCAGATGGAGAGGTTAGTTAAACTGACAGATGTGTGGTTAATCATTTAGGCATTGCTGGTTCTGAAATGGTAATTCAGCTTCTTGCATAAAATTTTCAATAATTAGTAAGTATAACTTTTAATTAATGTTCTTTTAAACAGCAACATATTAAGTACATTATTTCCAGGATATTACAGTAAACATTAGAAGTCATAGCAACCATTTTATGCAAAATAATTTGTTAAGGAATTTTATGCTAACTTCATAGAAACATTCTCACCAATTTGATAACGTATGTCACTCAGAATTAATGACTTTTTTTTCCCCAAATGCAGCTATGTATCCAAAGAAGTGGCAGTACTTGGAAATTCTGTCTATGAATCCTGTATGTCTTGCTTCTCCTTATTTCAACAGGTGACGGAGCTAGAGTGTGTGAGCAGTCAAGCCAATGCAGTCCACACACATAAAACAGAATTAAACCAGACAATACAGGAATTAGAATCTACCCTGAAGAAAAAAGAAGAGGTATTTGCTAACATTTATTCTTACCTTTTCTGAATCACATCCACCATAGATATGTTTGTTAAGACGAGCAGCATGTCTGTATCTACTTCTTGTCTCTAACACAGGCTGTCAGGCTGCTGTTTTCGAGGAGGATTCAGGAAACACAGTAACTCTAAAGAATTTTTCCCAAAAAGAAAAGCCTTCTCCAGACTTCCTCACACTTTAAGAGATTAGTATCTAGGTGTGAATGTTGCCAGTATTGGTGCTCTTTTGAATTATGCTGAGCTGTTGGACGCAAAGTTATCTTTCAGAAAGAAATTCTAGGAGTTAAATATACCCTTCTTTGGGAAAGTATTTTAGCTTTTTAGTTTCATAAGCTGTTTTTGTTCTTTTCTCTTCAAGGTAAGCCAAGCAAAGTTCTCTTCTATTATTCATTATTTCATATAGTGTGCTGTTTTTATGCTTTGTTACTTTCTGCTTCCTAAATTAAAAATACTGTTTATTTTAGACTCCTTTTATAGGAATCAGTGGTAAAAGCAGACAATTTTTATGCCCATTGCTAGTGACGTAATAAGCAGTGCACGGATGAAAATTGGATTTTTGGCTTGAAAAAGATCCATAAGGGTAGATTAAAATAGAAGTTAAAGTATAACATTGTTTCTGTAATTATGAGCACCCTTAATTTTCCACCCAAAAAAATATGCAGATCCTTTGTGTGGGAGTGAGTCTTGGACTTTTATAGCAAAGGAAATGCTTATCTTTACTGTTTATTCACACTGGAATTGTTGTTTTGGGACTGAAATGCAAGAATATGGGGAGGAGAGCTTATTGCCGTGTTAGGCAATAGCAGTTTTGCTGTCACTGGAATAGTTTGCTCGGGAGAAGCACAAGCAGGAGCTACCTGTGCTGAGTTGTATCAGGTGTATAAGGTGGTGTTGAGGAGATCTTTTCTTCTCCCCTAGGAAATAGAAAGATTAAAACAAGAAATTGAGAATGCCAGAGAGCTCCAGGCACAGCGGGATTCTCTGACCCAGAAGTTACAGGTGAGCGTTGTATTAATTTAGTTAGAAGAGAAAAATGATCAGCAATGAGCAGTTCACGTGAGCAGGTGATAGTCTCTTTATGGATGTTGCCAGATAAATAAGTTCAACTGTGTTGCAAAGCGTTGCAGGAGGATGCTCCTCGGGCAGTTCCACCTGTTGTAAGGTGATATTTTGGACTTGAAAAGAGTCTCCATTCTCTTTTAGAATTCCACCTAATCTTCTCTTGTTAGCTTGTGTCCTTCATTAATACATATTCTGGGCAATTTGGATCTCATTTTCACAGTAGTGTCATTCCCACAGGTCTGCTGTGCCACTGAACTGTCAGGCATCATATCATCCTCTTGGAATGAGACTGTAGTTAGCTTTTAAACATAGGCTGGTAAGGTAAAGATTAAAGCGTTCTTGTGTAATATAGGCTTAAAAAGCCACATCTGACATTTTCTTGAAATTACTTAGAATCATTCTGTTTTTCTTGTTGTTCTGGGTTGGTTTTTTACTGTGGGTAAAGCTAGATACCCTAGCAGCTAAGAAACAGTACACAGAGCCTTCTACTCGGTGAGTCACTACAACTGCACCTCTCTTCATTAGTCAGTGGTCTAACTAGCCAACACAGAGATCCCTTCCTTGGGAAACACCAGCCTTCTGGCCCAAAATTTAGATGGATGGAGTTAGGCCACAACTGGAAACTCAGGCATTAAGTATTATGAAATCTAAAGTGCTTAAAGATGACTAGTCTTGTTCCCAGGCTTGACCTAAATCATGCTAAAACAAGCTTCATCAGACAATCTACAGCTTAAAATTATTATGCAGATCTCCTTTTAAATCAATTTTGTAAATTCAGACTTTCTTTAATCTCATTTTAGCCCTCAAAATAAACCACATAAGCACAAAATGAGTTAGCATTTTTCCATGTTCTTAAGTCAAATTATTTGTGAGAAGAGTGTTACGATGGCATTTCTTTAAAGACTATTTTGAATATTTCTGAGGTATCCTGTTTCAACATTTCTAAAAATTGTTGCTGGCTTTAGAGCAAGCATAGAAGTTTTCTGATACAAAGGAACTTAGTTGAGAGATCCCAAAAGGGAAAAGTTGGAAATTGATCTAACAGTAGCATATACAATAAATGCAGTATATGATCACAAGAAATGTAATAATGAGCTGGGAGCCAGCCGTTTTTAGCCAGAATTATGAGAGAATACTAAGACTAAAGATGTTTTACAGTCAGAAAATGTGAAGCCTTTGTTAACTGTTACACTTTGCAGAGTCTAGTGGCTTTATTTGTTTGTATATTTATATCTTTAGTAGCTAAGTGAATATAGTGTATATGCATGTCCATATGTTACACTGTGAGTAATAACTTTTCAAAATGCTTCTATACAAAACAAAGTTTAAAGCTGTCAAAGCCAAGTTAAAAATTGCTTTTCTTCATCTTAAAGTTTATTACTGTCCCGAGGCAGCCACTGTAGAAGATTTTCCATCTTTGCTTACTGCTCTTTTCTCTCTGCTTTGATAACACTGGCCTTCTCTGAGCGGCTTTCCCCTCTCTCTGTAGCGTCTGGGCAGTAGCATTTCCTCCTATAGCTCTAGATTAACCATCCCACATCTGTTCACTTAGTTGACTCATTGTTTGTTTTCAGAGTGGTTGTCTCCAGGGTCCATATCTATTCATCCTCCTGATTTTTTTCTTAAGCTTTGCTTTTTCCCTCTTGTGTTTGAAAATAGATTATGTAACTCTAAAAATATTTTGGAACTCTGCTTGTATGAAAGCCGCAAAGAAACTATTCTATCAAGGTGTACTGCATTTCTGACACAATCGTGTAAGAGTGTATTAGAAATCCATCAGTGGTAAACTCCAGTGAGGAGCAGTGTGCTATCACAGGGAAGGGTAAGTATTGAGGCCCTTGTTAACTAATAATTTCATTAGCAGTGTAGAGCAGACACATTTCAGTGAGTCATGAGCAGTATGACTCTCCATGAATCAGGGTAGCTGTGGCAGATTCCAAAACATAGCTGTTCTCTATAGTTTGAATATTTTGTTCTTATCCTCACACTGATCTTTACAAGAGCTTATTACAGTGTATAAAAACAACATTCATGTTACTAATTTATGTCTCTTTAACTGAAGAAAATATACAGGAAATGTATATAAAAATGATGCCCACAGAGAGGTCTGAACAAAACTGCATAAAATAAGCCTTCTAAAGGCACTGAACATATTAGAAGAGTCGCTAGATTATTGTCCGAGATTAATTGCAATTGAAGTGAAATGACAAAAGTGGAGGAACAGAAGACCTTGCCTGAACAGCTCTTCATTGCCCATCAAAAAAATAGCAATTTTAAAGCAGAATGACTTGTAATATTGGACTGTGCCTGAACTGCATATGAACTTGTAATGCAATGCCATTGCAAAGATCACTAGTACTAATCTGAGATACATGTGTGTAAGGATCTGATGTAGAAATTAGGTTTTTCCAAAAGTTAGGAGCAAAAACTTCTGGCATGTTTTAGTTAGTCTTATTTCCCATAAGTTGTTAATTATAAAAGATAAACTACTACGGGAAAACACAAGCTGGAAATGCAAATGGAAGAAAGGAGCTCATATATTTGGAAGGATGGGGGGCAAGCAATAGAATTAATTTGAGAATTAGAAGGAAAAGCCTTATGCTGGATATGTATAAGGAATTTACTAGATTTAGAATAAAGCTTTTATTTTTTATGGGATTTTTTAAAACTTTGATACTGTTTATTTCATGTAGCAAAAAACTTTTTTACATCAAAGTTTTAACTTTTTTAACTTTGATGTAACCCTAACACCTCACAGCAGATCAATTCTAAGTTTAAAAGAATTTGTGGAGGGAAAGATGATGTTCAGTGCTAGATACAGGGCAATGTGTTGTTCTTCAGACCAAGATGGTATGTATGTCACCAAATAAAACATTCATATCCGTGGATTTATTGTAAGATAATCCCTTTTATCATTGGCTTCCCTACTTACAGTAATTAATTATCCCTTGGTTAAGAATGGTGACAAGGAGAACTCCCAGGCATCTAAGGTTGGTGAGCAGAAGAGGAGCACTGACAGCAGAAGCAGGAAGCATGAGGGAAGGTGAACAGCCATCAGTAATGTGTGACCGAAGAAAGGAATGAGTTGTTATTCCAGGGCTGACATTTCTCTAAATTTCCCTTTTTAATCTCTGTTACAGTTGTTATGCCACAGTGGATCTCAATTTTGTGCAGTCAGTTTAGGGCTTGTCTAATCCTCAATTGGAAGTGCAAGAGTAGGTGCAGTGGAGGAGAACCTGCAGGAGATATGACCTCAGTTACAATTGCTCCCTTGTAGCCACTGTGGGCTAGTTATTCATTATGGAAGTGAATGTATTTTAACTTATGTTGTTTCTTTTTCAATTAATTTCCTTAAATGCATCCACAACTATTTTATTCTATATTAAACTAATCAAAGTAATTCTTTTGTTGAACCTGGAAGCAAGAGGCAATTCCTGCTTTCAACTGTGCTCAAGATCACTGATGAAAACTCAGTGATTTTTATCTAGTCCATTTACAAACAAGAAGCAAATCAAGTGTTTCAGATTAGTTTGGATGTAACCCTTGGCTCCGCTAGGGTTCTTGGGCAGGAGAAGATCAGGTGTGGCTCCCAGCCTTGCCACAGCTCATACAGGTTGTGCTTCTCTGCTCTTTTATGACTCCCTGATGTTTGCTGCCTTTTCCACCTACCGGATCCCAGAGCCTCACCCCTGTGATGGGCACTAGGAGCCAGCACAGGGCATTGGTCAGGTCGCCTTACTGCTTATCTGCCCAAAGGTACAGGAGCAGATCCACGCTGCCATCTCACCCCTTGCAAGTGGAAATACATTTTAGACAACTGACTGCAGCACCAAGCTGCCTTTTTACATTTGTCAAATACAGACTGCCCCGGTACATATTCTGTGTGGGTCAGAGTGTTTCATATGATGCACTCCAGTGTAAATTTGTGCTTTCACTTTGAGGAAGAGAGAAGAATAAAATATTAATAAGAGTGGAAGAGCAGGAGGGCAGAAAGGAGAGTTGTTTGTAACAGGAGGAAACACTGGCAGCACAATGCCAAATAGCCCTCTCTAGCACCTGGATGAAACAAGCTGCTGTAGAAGCTCATGGCAGCTCCATTAAGAGCTCCAAATACAATTTAATAATAGTCATTTGTGGCACAAAGGGCTGCTGTAAAGGTAAGTGGTGATTAAAAATGTTAATGTACATGAAGACTGATTTATTACGGACATCTCAAGAAAATGACTGCTAATAGTATATGGCATACTAAGTGCAAGGTCCCTGTGCTGTCTTCAAGTGCTTTTCATAACTGAAATTAGAAAATTCATTATGAAATTAAGAAATATACAACAAGTACAAATGCAAATAGCAGTATGCTCTTCCAGACCAGCTATACTGCTAATCTGCCATAAGAGAGGGGACATAAACAAGGGCAAGTGCAGCCTCACCTCTGTTTGCTATGCAAGGCAGCATTACGAGCAGCCCCAGCACAGAGCGCTCCCCCTCATCCGAGCTGGCGCCAGGCGAAGTGGCTCTGTGCTGTTACTCACAGTGATCATGGACTTCTCTTCCCCATGAAAGAGCGCAGGATGTGCTCAGTGTCAGATCCCAGCAGCTGCCTGCCAAGTGCTGCTACTTCATCTTTGCATGTGTTACGTTACAACAGCCTGTATGTACAGAAGCTCACTGTCAATTCACTTACTCTCAGTGCGTCGGCAGCAGTTGCACTGCACACAGGTGCTTCAGGGCAGAGGAACTTTGAAGGATTTAACCCACCGAGACAAGATATTCAGCTAGTGTTGCCTCTTTTAAATTTGATACAATTGATTTCAGCTTGTGATTGGTATAGCTAGTTTGTATTTCACTCGTAATTTTCAACGTGAAAAGGCATATATAGTGTGGGACAGTACTCAGGCAGTGCTCATTCTCACATAAAGCAGTAATGTTTGCAATTTATGAGACCATTTAATATGGACTATACCCTGGAACAAGTCACTGACTAAATAGTTTTATCCATATCCGAAAGTTTCTGTTCTTTAGACGAATTCATGGAAATTAATGGAAAGATGGAAGAAATGAGATACTTCAGAGAATACAGATTGCATCTTAACAAAACCTCGAAATCTGATTTTGGTTTAGTGGAAGCATTGAAGGATCACAAATTCTTTTAAAAATCAGAATTGACCAAGTAGCACGTGAATGCCAGCAGAAGGGTAGACTGCTTTCTGTTTACAGACAACACATTAACATATTATGTATTTTCTCTGAAGGAAGTAGAAATTCGAAACAAAGACCTGGAAGGACAGCTGTCTGATCTAGAGCAACGTCTGGAGAAAAGTCAGAATGAGCAAGAAGCTTTTCGCAATAACTTGAAGACACTTTTAGAAATTCTTGATGGAAAAATATTTGAACTAACAGAATTACGAGATAACTTGGCCAAGCTAATAGAATGCAGCTAAAGGAAATGGGATTTCAGTGCCAATCAGCTTAAAGATGCACTGTCTCTCTTCATAGGACTGTGTTGGGCTCTGCATCAAAGTTGCACAAAATTAGGAAATGCTCCTCTAAGAGGGCTTGTTTTAAATTTGAATCACATTTGAGTGTAAAATTTAGAACTCAGCGTGTAGCTAGTTGAAGAAAAAAAAACACACAAAAAAACTTGAACTACAAATTACCTCCATGTACATTATTGGCCATAGATAACTTGAGAGATATTAACAGTAATTGAATGCAATCCTTTTCTGATTATTAGTGATGGAAGAATTAGCAGTGTCCCAGGTCACATCCCCTTTTTGTTTTAGACAGTATAAGTTATCTGCTGTTTTATTCATTTGAGATATTTGATTGCTGTGTTTTGTGCAAAAACTTAGTGATGACAGCCCTGTATTTTGTTGTAATCCTAATAATTTCTCAGGATACTTTGCACTGTTGAGAAGCAGTGCTGTTACCAATTTATTCTTGCCAGGAGTGAGAGAGAATTGCATCTTTAATTGAAACAAAGTAACTATACCTGCTTGTATAAAGTTCTTCCTTGGTGTTTTTTTGGATTGTTTTCTTTTGTTTTTTGGTTTTTTTTTTGTTGTTGTTGTTTGGGTTTTTTTTATATAGATATATATATACACACATATATATATACTGGAAGACAACGTATTTCTTTATGAAGTTTACTCTGGTGTTCTACAATATTGTCCAGTGTAAGGTTTACTTTTTCATACAAATTCCATGTAATTACAGTGAGATACTATCTTCCACTTTGCTATATATTTTGAAGCCAACCGATGATGGCAGGTGAGTTCCCTAAGTAAAAAAAAGGAATTTTAAATGTAAAATTTGACTTGCACAGACGAAAAGAAATAGCGAATTATTTTCTGGTTTTATTAAATATCAAATATATATGTTCAATTAACTGTTAACCTGTTTTGCAGGAGACTTTTTCGTTATGTCACATGAATCTCAGATTTTGTGGATAATGGCTTATGGGGAGCACTGTTTATAATAGATATCATTAAGGGCATAGAATTTTGCAAGGGATTAATTGTGCATTAATCTTGTCCAGCTGACAAAGCTGTTTCTAGAAGTTTTGTTGTCATAGCAAATTGAAATGGAGACATGTTTACTCTTTTATGGGTCTTCATATCACACCTTGATTGAAACTACACCAGGCAATATTTTGAACTGTTAACTCAATGTTTAAAAACAGGAAATTGAATTCAGTTATCCTCAGTGAGCAGGTTTTAAAGTTCTTTTGATGTAATTTTAACAGACTTTTGGCAAACATGCATTTCTTTATATAATAGATTTATTTAAAAAAAAAACTCTTTGAAAGGTAAGCCAAGTGTCGTGTGTCTTGCATCAAAGTACATTCTTGCCATGAATTGCTTGTTATGTTGAAGAGGGCTTTTTAAAAATGTATGAATGAGACTTGAGAGTCGAAGGATGCACTGACCTTTGTTTGCTCCCCAAGTTGACTTGAATGTTAGACATGAAATCTAGCTGCTTGTTAAATTTGTATAATACGATTTTCTCCTCTTAGAGACTGCTATTCAAAACTAGAAAAGATAGATTTGTTGCTATGTGTGTACTGTATGTATACATCATATAATACACACAGTTCTCATTTATATTAGAAGTAACATGCATTATTTCTAAAGTACATTTCTTTTCTTTACCAGTGATTTATCAGGTGTCTCCTGACTAGTCAGGAAAATGGTTTAGGGCAAATGCTAAACCGTCATGTATTATACTGTATGAAATGTACACAATATTTATGTTTCCTTCATATTTTTAGGGCATTTTCTCACCTATTTTATTTATTGAAGGGGCGAGGGGAGCTTGGTTCAGCATGCTACTGGTTGAAAACTTTGTGGTGAGCTGCCTGTTCTTATTTGGTGGATTTTAGATGGTGATGTGTATAGCTTCATCAGATCCAGGTGAGAAGATGCCGCCAGGCTTTGATTTACCTGAGAATATTTGGACCTGATTCTTCTGTCACTTGCACTGCTGTAGACCAGATGTATCCCTAGTGATGTCAATAACATTTGGTTGGTGTCACATTTGTGAAAGTGTATGGAGAATCTGGCCAACTAGCGCTCAGTGGACGTAATCAGGAGGAAGAAAGAATAAAAACAATAGAAAGTTGCTGCTGGAATAAATGTAATATTATTTTTAATGAAATTATTGACATTTTTAAAGATATGATGTCATTTACGTGTGGGAGAATAGTGGACAAAAATATTTCCACTTAAATTTTGTGTATATGTGTGGTACATGAGTATTTCTATGTATACGTACACACACATATGTATATATACAGAACATGGAAAAATTTAGATGTGCACATTTTTAATATTTTCCTATTGAAATTAAATTTAAAATTGGAAATTGATATTTGAGAATTTCTTTTCTCATGCAGTAGAGATGCTTCATTTCACTTTTTAAAATAATACAATTGCTGAGGGCTGCACCTTTGAATTCCCAAATACTCATCAGACAGATATATCTGGGATAAGGTGGACATACGTGCACATATAAATAACATCCTATTACTAAGAGTGCTTTAAACATTCATTTAAAGTAGGTAGGTGTTTGGAAATTTTAATCCAAAGTTCATATTTAGGTGGCTGTACCTAATGTAGCTTCTCTACTTTTGCTTTAAAATAATGATCTACCCTTTTGAAACGTGACTTTTCCCAGGGACAGCTATTGTGCATTGTATTTTTCTTTAGATGAATATATATATGTATACCAGGAGAGTTTTGAGTACTGTACCCTGAAAATGCCTATATGAGTTTGCCGTGTAGAGAAGAGTAGTCCTCTGCCTTGACCATAACTTGTTAGGTGACAAGTATGGAGTTGTGTAGAGAAAAAAAAAGAAAGGGGCAAAAGAATTTAAAAGACTGAACAAAAAAATGAACTAAACTAACCAAAATACCCAACAGAACAAAGGAAAGAAAATTCAGAAAATTTATTTGGAAGTATACTTGCTGTCCTCTGGAGAATGTAATTTTTAATTTTTTCTGAACTCTTTTCCAAGTATGTGCAAGTGATAGCAGCAGCTACCTTAATCTTTCAGGTGCTACTGGATTTTGCATTAGCATGTTTTGTTGTGAAATCCTGACTTTGACATAAAAAGATTTTTGTAAGAATCTCCCTGTCTGGATAGTTAGTTTTTGGAGTGTCTTGTTCATAATCCATATGCCTCAATGATCCAGAAACTGCTTTTTTCTATGTGTACCAATTAAAACATGTGAACTAATCTGTCTGTTACAGACTGGGAATTCCTTTTCCTGGCTAGTATCCAGAGAAGAGGAGAACCAAATGATAATGCAGAAATCATTGTTATAAGGTCTTTAAGAAGAAACATTTTCAGGTAAAATATAAATAAATAAAGGGCTAAACCAGATGCAACACAAATAAGTTTTGCTTAATGCTATTCGTGGCATTCCTGGGATAATGCTTTTAAAGAAAACCCTGCGAGAATGAACAATGTGCCGATTAAAGATGAATATTTTGAGGTGTTCCTTTTCAGTTGTCAGTTGTGGAAGGTTTCTGCGTTCTGCTCACTTTTCTACCAGGAACTAACTTCAGGTTTAACTTAAATAAGAGTCTGAACCTCAATTTTTTCAATCATCTTTTGTATTCTCTACTGACGTGGCCACTGAGCAACAGTCTATGTACACCACAGTCACTAGGAAATGCATTTCAGAGGCAAAATCAGAGCTTTTACAGAAATACATCATGGAAGAGGAATGGAAGAATGTTGCAATCCTTAATTCTCAGCAAACTGTGAAGGACAATAAAAGCTTTTAATTTTGTTGATTACAAAAACCTTGCATTAGATTGAGGTCACATGTAAATCTGATTTGAAATCAGCTTGGGATGTCAAAAGGCAATTGAAAACAAGGAGAGCAACCGTGGAGAAACATTGGCCAAAAGCGTGTACTCTCAGTAAGTGAGCATGCCAGTTAAGTGCACAGCTCCACACTGATTTGTTTTCAGAAAAGGGGTCTGTGTGAAGTGATGTTCAAACTGTCTTGTTTACATTTTCTTAATAATGCTGCATGTGTGCACTACCTCTGAATGGTGCTAAGCAGAGAACATATCACTGAATAATAGATTTTTTTTCATCTGTTTTCACTTGATAGTATTAGTTCCTTGCTTTACTCCGCTTATGCCAGATAAATATGATTAGTTTTTACCTGTTATGTTAAATGCCTAGCAGCAGCGAACAGAGTCTGGGGCTAGATCCTGCCTTCCTATTGAGCTAATCTCCCCGTTTGGGCTGTGCAAGCTCCTCTGACCGCACTGCCCCCCGCACAAGCGAGTCCCTAGTACAGTGTGGGCTCTGGTACCATATGGGGTCTCGCAGCTTGCTCGTCACAACCTCTCAGGGACTTCTAGCAGCCAGAACTGCCTCTGTGCTCTTGGCAGCTCATCCTAGGACCAAAGACACATGAGCCTACTAACAGCCGCTCTCTCCCTCATCGGCTCATCTCGCGTGAGCAGAGCTCAGCTGGAACCAGACAGCTGGCATTTTGTGTCATTTTGAAATGTCAGCTCTTACGCAGGTAGGCATGGGAAGGAGGAATAACCTTCAAAGGTGTCTGTAGTTTTGGAGGTCAAAAGGATCCCCTTCCTTGGCATTGGTAGTTGGACAAGAGCAGTCTCTACTGTAACAACAGAGCGCCTGAAACTTGCATCAACAGCAAAAGGTTTGTTAAAAGGCATCTTGCTTTTCTTAGCTCTTCACATCATGCTATAATATTGAGTACATCCAGCTTGCCCCTAAGCCTTCCCAGCACGTGGGACAAGAAAACTGCTGTAGGCTTCACAAGAGCAGGATTAGGTCTGCTCCGTAAGCACAGCTGGGGCTCTGGCTCTCTGCACACGCCGTCTCTGTTCCCTCTTTTTATAGCTCTGGGGAACTGGTGTTTGGTATTAGTCGTCTGTAGTGATTGGAGAAACTTCCCCTTTCTGTCTGCCATCAGTGCCTGTCCCTTGTGGTGTTAGAGTAACAATGTCTTAAGCTGGATTTGGTGGGGAGTTCTCTTCCTTTTTTAAAAACTTTGAGCTAATTTCAGATCTTGTCCATCCTGACTTTGGGGATTCTCATCTGGTTCTTTTATACCTGCGTGTGTCCAGCAGTATGTTGATCGCTTCTGCTAGACACAAAATAGCAAGCCGAAGTTTTCTGTGAAGAGAACTTGCATTTCTGTGCCTGCAGTATTTTTGGAACAGGAAGAATTTTCCCCTGTAAGTGAAACAGGAGGCAGAGTGCAGGACCTCCTCAGCCAGTGTGTGCATCCAGGGGCTAAGGAGAGAGGAAGAGCCACACTGACAAGGTATGTTTAATAATAATCTCTGTCTAAGAGTTTCCCCTTTGAGCTAAATTAAATATGGTCTCTTTAGAATCTTTAGAATTTTTCAGTGTGTGCTGCACATAAAAGCGGCTCAGATATGGCTATACATACTGCACTCACTGGCTTTCCCTGAGGTATCTTTAGAGGATTTGCTTCTCCTGTGCGCAGAAACCCCTTTGTCTACTTGTGGCCAGAGTTACTAATCCAACCCTTCTGTTCCAGAGCATGTTGCGTGTTGGGAGAAAACGGAGGGAGAATTTCATTGAGTAGACTGGAGAGAAGCAGAATAATGTGCTGGATAAGATTTCCCCACTTCTTTGAAAGAAAAAAACACACAAGAATTGTTTTTGTTGGTCACTGTTATCGTTTGCATATTCAGGTCAATACTTTCTTTTTCCTCTCTCTCTCTCTCTCCCTCTCTCTTCCCCCCTCTTTCTTCCTCTCTCTCTCTCTCTCTTTAACCTGGAGCAGCAGCCAAGCACATGTTTATAGTGTCAGAAAGTGCTGGACTCTAATGTGGAACTAGTGCCTTCCTCTCCAAGCAGGCACATCCACAACCC
>JAUBOD010000178.1:504864-521072 GCA_032353885.1 Nothura maculosa
AGTGTTGAGAACTTTTTGTCGTGATGAAATGGAAAGTAGTATCAATGTGGGCCTGTAGCTGTGGTTGTAAAGCGTTAGTGTGCAAAGGCAAAGCATGCTGTAGCGTGCAAAGCGCAGCAGCTTCTCAGGCAGCTTTTTGGCCTGGGTAGACATGTTTTTCAGAAAAGTAACAAAATGCATTTCCTCCACAGAAATTTGGTCATAATATTGTTAAATAATGATATAAAAATATAATTAATTCTGCCTTTGACTAAGGAAATGCAGTAGCCTGGATTCCTACCCTTTCCCTGAACTGATTAACTTACAGTATCCATAGGTGTTGCGTAGCAGTTCATGAGGTTGCTTTTCTTGAGCCAGTCCACGTGCAGCAGGGACTGACCAGTCAGACCTTTCAGAGGGAGCTTGAGTATCACAGCCCCAACCAACAGGGCCTGTGACAGCCCAGTCTCTCCAGGTTGCTTAATTTAAAGAAAAGATTTTGGGGAGAAGGGCTTTAAGAGCTGTTGCAGAGAGGATGGAAATAAGGGATTCGTGCAGTAGTCATGGGCAGGAGGAGATGCCACGAACTCATGTTCCAGTTAAGAAGAAAAGACAAAAGCCCTTCTGTGTGTGGGTACAGGACTGGATCATTTAGGCAGGCTGTGATCTTCCATCAGCCTCCTCTTTCAGGGGCTATGGAAGGAATGCTAGAGGTATCTGTGCCCCTGTGACAAGAGGGGTCATTGCTGTGGGATTTTTTTGTGTGTGTGTTTTTTGCTCCCTTCACCTCGGGTTGGAGTCAGAAACCACGAGCTGTTGCTGAGTGGTTTCTCAGTCCTGTTGCTTTTGCAGGTCGCACTCAGTTTACTCGCAGCAAGTAAGTTGGGGGTGGCAGGGAGAAGGGTGATAAATATGATGCTTCATATAAATCTGATCCGTAAAACATCTGTTGTGTTGTTTAAATTGTGCAGTTACCATGCATGGCAGTTAGAGCATGCAGCGCTGACTTTGTAAGAGCTGAGTTACATTCCTACAAAAATTTAATGGGATTAAAATAAAATCTCTATTGAAAAAATGTTTAGTTAATATAAATGCTTTGTATGAATTGCATGATTCTCATTTTTTCTCATTCCTGTGACTTTTAGATAATAGCATGCGGAGGGAGTGTGATGCAGATTAGAGAAGAAGTTTAAAAGAATGACAAAAACCATAAATCCGGTCTGAACAACCTTGACCTCACATAAGCAGCACGGGGCACAGGGAGATGTTTCAGAGAAGTCACATCTTTAGTGAGGAGGTACAAGAGTGACAAATTGTACAGGTAACCAACACATTCACAACAGTCTCCAGCAAATATAATCTGCCCAAAGCACACAGATACAGCAAGAAGGAAGGGAGAAGGCAAGTGCAGGGACTAGCCAAGATGGTAAAGTCTGATTATTTGGGGGTTTTTTTTTAGCTAGAGGTTTTGGTAATGAGTGGGGAAGAGGGAGCTGCAGCCCTGACACAGACAGGGCTGCAGATAAAAATCTGTGCATGATTTTATCCACTAGCCATTCCTGTCCCAAGCTGGGGCAGGGCTCCAAGGGAGATAGGTTATCTTTGATTAAGCTTGTGAAAGTCTAGACAGGAACATGGCAGTGGCGTAGATCTGCATGGAGTGCAGATAAAGGAGCAGAATTGGGAGGAAAGGGCATGAGGATAAGAAGGGTTTTCACTAGAAATAAAATAAACAGGTGAGGCAGTGGGCCAGGAGGTTGCAGCACCTCGGTGAACAAGATGGGTGACACTGCAGTGCTGCTGTAACTGACTGCTAAAGCCTTCAAGTATTCTCTGCTCTCTTGCGGTCTGTGAGCAGTGCGATGTATCTAACAGGTAAATTAACTGACCTACACAGTATGCCCTGAAGCCTACAGGGGGCGTTTTATAGTTAATTACGTCCCTCATCCCTGAGGGATATAAAACAAGTGGCAAAACTGGGCAGCATTAAAGCTAGAGGAGCTCCCAGGGACGTAAGCAGAATGCTCAGGCTCTGTTGTTGGTGGGAAACGCAGGGGGTTGTCTGAAGTGGAGGCTGTGCCGCCCTTCCCTCGCTCCTCAGGGTAACCCGGGCCAAAGGGGCCTCCTGGTGAGAGAAGGCAGCAAGGTGAACTGCCCGAAAAACCTGCAGTTCCCAGGTTTTAATGGAAGACGGGATAAACTCACTTCCCCATTGTTGTTCTTTTCCCCCATCCCCTCTGCTGGCTATTAACTGGTGTAAAAGAAACTACTCCCAAATATTATGCTGATGATTTCTGTGAGAAAGAGGTTGTTGTTTCCTTTCTTTGAGGAGGATGGTGGCCCCATGAGGCTTTATTTACAATGTACCTTTCCTTTACATCTGAAATGTAACTAAAAACCAATAAATGGTGGTTCTACCCATCGCCCATCTTCTATGTGTCATACAAACATATAGGCCTTCTTGTGAGCAACCAATCACTGCCTTCTAAATATATTGGTTTATCATTAATTTGCAATTTCAATGCATGCATTAAATATACTTCCAAGTTGTTAAGAATACCCATAAAGGTAAGTCATAAAATATAGCTCCTTAGCTACTCAAGCCACTGTCAAATTAGACACTACTTGTTGGCAATAAACTTCCTTAAATTTAAGTTTAGCTGTCATAGTAATGATTAAGAACTCAATAAAATTCAGGCAGTTCACACATTTCCTGATAGTTTTAGCACAATCATAAAAAATTAACAGCATAGACCATTGTCATCTGAGCTGAAAAATGGGAGATAGACCTGGGCAGAGCCCTTTCAACAGTATTCAGTTGTACTCAAGCTACATGTTCCACGTTGGTTTCAAAAGTGCGAAATCAAGTAGTACGTGCTGTATGTTTTCTCATGCTTATGTGTGCAAAGTGGGGCTTTTAAGATGCTTCCTTGTAAATATATTGTTCTTTTTTTCCCTCATGTTAATGTAGCCGCTGTACTTGGAATCTAGACCACCCTGACTTACCTGCAGCATAGTCCCTGCACCAGAAACCCAGGCGTGAAAGGAAAAAGATGCACAATACAAGCAGATTCCCACACAATATGAGTATTTTTAATAAAGTCTATAGGTCTATAGTCTAGGTTAGTAATAGCACATAATGGAGACAGATATAGATAGACGGATAAATCAAAAGACAAATGTAGGCTGAGAAATGATCAGCTATGTATTTTTGATTTATTTGCCTTTATTTAAGCTGCCAGTTCTTACCATGGCAAGTGCTAAAGACTGTCCATAAATTGCATCAGAAATCTATGAGACAGAAAGACTTTGGAGTTTTATTTCCTTCTTTTCAGTCAACTCAAACCAGCACTTCATTAGGTCAGTTAATTATCTCCTCCTCTTAGAGGTACCTGGTAAAACACATGGGGTGAGAGACTGATGTGTCTCAACGCGCAATAAACCTCATACTCACTTTGGCATCACGGACGTCCCTACCTTGACTTGCACCTGCTGCACTTGAAAGACTTTCTTGGACAAAATGATGCACTTGCTACAGTAATCCTAAAAACGCACACTGAACACCTAAACCGAGGTTGTATAGTATCGTATTTTCAAACCTTCTAAATAGAAGAAGTCCTTAATATGTAATTGAGTGTGCTGTCAAATGATTATATTATACATAAAAAATCTGGAGAAGCCAGGTGCTTTAATTTGTTGCATTATGTTACTCATCTTTTAAAACTGAGTATTTGGAGTCTTGCTCTTCATGTTAGGCTATTGCCAATAGCTGGTTCAAATAGGTAAGATAATTAAGGGGTTTAAGTTTTTAATATTTCTACTCTCTTCCTATAGTCTTTTTTTCTTCTAAGACACAGAAAATGGTTTTGATCTGTATTTAAGCTCAACCACCTTTTATCTTTTAAAAGCAAGATTCCCCTATAAACTCTCATCCTTTTAGACAACTTAATTTATAAAAATGTTACCTAATTATAATTTCTTTTTGTGGTCCAGGAGAGTTTAGGCACAATCCTCTTCCATAAAGCAATGACAAAATTAGCAGCTTGAAGAGTTAGAAAATGATAACAATGGAAACAAAAATGAAGGATATATGAAAATCTCTGAGAGAACCAATCTCTACTAAAACTCTTTTTATAGGCGAGTATGCATTTGAGTTTAAAACAAGACAGTGGTCAAATAAATATCCTTTAATAAAGAAAAAAGGAATCATGTTTAAGCACCAAAACTGTGAGTATGATGTTACATTGCATGTACAGGAAGGTGAGTTCAGTACTTTGTGTACAAGTTTAAACTTGAGTCATGATAGTAGAAAACACAAAATACACAGCAATAAACTTGCATTGCAGAAAAGCTGAACTAAAGAAAAAATGAGCAAAAGGCAAACAGTTAAAACTTTTTAGTTTTAGGTATTGCTAGAAATGTTTGCTTAGTTTTTTTTAACCTTTTTTTTAAACACACTTTTTGCTTAATACTTTAGAACACTGAGCAATATTAGGTATAGTAAATTTGCAGAGTCATTTACAATAGAATATGCACTGAACAGGTCCTTTGACTATAATGATGTGAACGAACTTTCTTAAAGCCAAGCACAATATGCTAGTGTTTGATTCTACCTATAGTATTGCACAAGGCTAGTGAATGGCAAATCTGTTTTCCTGTGATTTATTCCAACCGGTTTAAAAAGAAAAGAAGTTAGTTTCCTTAACCCTCCTTGGTTTCATTCCGGCAAGACAATCTGCAACCTGTCTGTATGTCTTGAGCTTTCATCTTATGATGAAGTTATTTGTAAATATGTAAAATGAAATCCAAAACACAGACAGCAACCACAGTAACGTGCTGGGGGATGCTAAGTGAGTGTCTCTAGTTCCAACACTATTCCCCAATGTTCCCCACTTCAGAAATCAAATTCCTAAAGAAATCTTGATCAAGCTAGTCTAAGGCAAATGAATTACTGAATTGGTGAATGTCTCTTGAATAGAAGTCTCTGCCCTGTTAGACTATTGCTCATCAAATCATCATTACTCAGCAATCATCATGTACTTCTTTTTTTCTCTCCAAATAGACACACTACTGGTTAGTAGCCTTAGATAACAGCTTTATAATAGTCTACATTGATATTACACTCAGCAGAGTAAAATTCCTTGCTTGGTCATCTTCCATATTAGAGGTACATGAGAGCATTCACATTTGGGAATGGAAAGAAGACCTTTTCTGTGAAGTTGTGAAGCGCTGGGCCGCAGAAGAACCACGACCTGAATCCCAAAGCAAACGTGGAAATGTCAGGTTGCAGACGCGCCGCAGGAGAGCGGGGAGTTCTGCAGTGAGAGTCAAACTGAACGGGAAGTGCAAAGAAACGTATGTACAGCAGCCCCTCCCCAGAAGGTACTGGCATGCCCACCCACCCTCACCCCTCCTAAAATTCTAATTTTAAGTATATGTATTAGGCAGCAATTAAATATAAATCCATTTTGTAGGAAAAAATTAAATTACAGTATATTTATAGATTAAAAACAGCCACCGCTGTATTTTTTACAGCATTGATAGCAATATGTCAATGTGCTTACAACACCAAAGAGCAATTTTGCAATCAAGTTTAGATTGTGCTACTGCATCACCTCCAGTAGCAGTCGAATTATTCAACACACTCCCCCAGTAAGGTGCTTCTATTCACTCCTTTTCTTTGCAATAATCTCGACTCGCTCTTAACGTTATTTCCTCTAGCACTAACCATAACAATATATTGGTCATGCTTATGGAATCATTACCAGAACTCAATACAGGCAACGTAATTACATAAGCATCACAATGAAAATAATATGTGTGAGTAACCTCAACTTAGACTCTTGAAATTCAGTGCAACAAATGGAATGAAGGGTACGTTAACACATAAAGAGTTTCTGCTTCCTCTTCTTATGATGTTGTATCTTCAGTAATACTCCTGTTATTACTTTAATAATAGACTTGACAGAATACAGGGCTCAGCCACAGTGTTGTGTCTTTACAAATAACACAGTGAAGTATGTTGAATTCTACCCCGATGCAGCCACAGGAGAACACAACGTATGATCAGACTACTTTATTTTTACAGATACCTGGTGTTGGATGCAGACTTTTTTTTTAAAAACCTTGAAAGGGATGTTTAAGAAAAATAATGCTTTCCTCTACCCTAAAAAGCAGCTCAACTAAAACATGAAAACATAGCAAGAAAATGAACAAAATAAGAATACGAGTTATTTCTAAAGGAGCTGAAGCCTCGATTAAGGAGAGAATAAATTTCATGTAGATGAAATTTCCATTTCTGATTAAAATCCAGTGTTGTTTACCTTACATTTTGTTTATTTTGGTATAAATTCCAATTTTCATTTCCTGTTCCCATTCAAAGATCTGTGAGGGCTTGCATACACATTTGTAGAAGAAACATTACTTACTCTTATCTCTGAATCTGTTATACTAAACTAAAATGGGTTTGGTTTGAACAAAGAAAGCAAGTTGCTAGGCATAAATAGATCCCAAAAGCTGGGAAGATGCTGAAGATAAATGACTAGCACTAAACTAATCCAGCCACAAATGTGAAATTCAACCATTAAAGGCAAATACCAGAAGTCTGTAGCAAGGACTTTTCCATGGAGGCTCTTTTCTAACATATATTTAAGAATAAGTGCCTTTTTTGTATATTTTCTTACGTATATTTAAGAATAAGTGTCTTTTTAAGTAATGGTGCTCACCATGTTTTCTTAAGCACCAAGACATGTATCAGAGCTTTTCTCAGCTACACAGGTGCCCAACTCAATGCAGGATTGTCATCATTTTAGATCCTTGTGAATGTACCTGGACTTTTTACACAGTTGCTCCAGCCTCCCCCTGACAAATTTTTGCATTACCAAGAAGAATGGGGACAGTTTTATGCATTAGCCTATATACTACATATGCACAATTATTATACCAAAGTGGAGTATTATGTGAAATTGTGACATCTAGTGACTCATGGAGGACTAAAATCTGGGATTTTTTTTTTAGTGTTCTGTGAGAAAAAAACAATATATTTTCTCCACTGAAGATGGCAAACAGAACCGATATCAACCACTATGTTCAGCATGACTTATTTTTGTGTGCACATAAAAACATGTTCCTATGAGAAATCCATTACTAGAAACTAAGCTATTACAGGATTCTAAGCATTTTGCTAGGTATTTAACATACCAAGAACTTTTTTTTTTTTATATATATCATGCACACATTTTCAAGGCCAAGTTGACAGCCCCCATGGCGACTAACTCTCAGAACCCTGCAGTACCCTAGAGCATGGAGCTACTTGGAGCTAGCACAACACTGTGATCAACTGTGGATGAAACACTGTGCAAGAGGAGCGCTACACCTACGTGTTAAATCCTCCCACTTTCCCTGGACTCGGAATTCTGCCACTGTCCCCTGTGCACATGGTCAGGAATCAAAAGGCAGCCTAGGAAACAGGAGAGAATGGACACAGAAGTTGCCAGATCACACCATTAATTTAGCACTAAGTTGCCCATGAAGTGTATCATCTGAATTACCAACTGAAAGCACAGATCTGCTTTGTGTTATGGCCCAAATTTCATTCAGCTGTAAAGAGTGGCGTGACTGGAAATACAAACAGCCGCAGAGCGGAAATACCACTGCCTTCAGTGCAGGCTTTGTCAAATGAGTATGAAAATTGTGTGTGTTACTGCCCAAATCTAGACAGACAACTTACAAGCACACCACGCAACTCCGGCTGCGTAGACGCAGGCTAGAGGAGGAGGGGGCCAGTCCTACACATTTTCAGGTCTTTGGAAAGCCTGGGAACACTCAGGTGTTTCAGAGAGCCCATCTGAAGAGGGAAGAACAGAGACCTGACAAGTCATACAGCAGAACCGACCCAACTCTGAAATAACGCTGCTCACAGGTGCTTTGAACCAGGGCGCTCACTAACTTCAAAAATAAGGCCACAAGGTTAAGAGGATGCCTGTCACTAGCAGGGGCAAAGTGACATCCTTTTGAGATGTCTGACAGAACTTTCATTTCAGGACAGCCACAGCAAAACAGCTGAAGGGTCCAAGAGCTGAGGTTCTTTCAGGTTATATAACCTATTGCTAAGGTAAGTATTCCTGTTCCTGTTTAAAAAAAAAAACCATGGCAAGACATGAAATCTCCTGTTATTAACACAGTACATGTTCCATTATATGACAGCAGCAATACATAACTCCACTTTACAACAGCAACAAAAAAAATCCACATAGCAATTTGTTTTTCACAACAGGAACAGTGAATGGAACATAACGTCTAAAGGAAAAGGATGGTGTTTTTCTCAAATACAGTGTATGCCATGCTAGTAAAAGTAAAATGGTAGCAAAAAGTTAATTTTCTCAAAATTGTTAATAGAGGGTGACTTTCTAGATGGTACATGACTACTTTTATCTCTGAACTGACATAACTCTTAGAATTGTAATATCGTAAGAGTAGCTGCCTGCAGCTGTTAGAAATAACCTTAAATTCCATGACTAAGTGTATACTGCAGAGGAAGGTGCAACTCTCCTAAAAAAAAAAAAAAAAAAAAAAAAGAAAAAACCCCACTAAGATCAAAAGTGACCTTGTTTTTCAGCCAACAGGCTTTTGGGTATGAAAGAGAAATATTTTTGTGGTCACTAAAGGGAATAATAAAAACCAACAAGAGAAACATAATTTTCACAACTGAAATACGTTTAAGTGCTTTGATCTTTTCTAAAGAAGGCTACTTACAGTAATCAAACAAAAGCCATTTCTAACCAAGAGAGAAAAATAATTTTAAGTATGAAATTACAAAATATTGCTTCTTATAACAAATGATTAAAGTATAATTAACTTGGTTCAGCATAGCTAAGTATTATTTTAAAAAGCATGAAAATGTCTACTTTTAAAAAGGTGTATGACTGCATCTGTCCTTTCCAAAGGAGCTGCAGTGTGCCTTGCAAAATGTACCATGCTGGAAACAGCACACTCTTGAATACCTCCTGAATTCAACTCTTAATTCTCCTTCTGCTGTAGTCACCTGTTAGTTTGCTTACTGACATACACTTCTTCACACTAAGAAGAAAAAAGACTGTAGTTGCACAATACTGAATTTCAGCTACTGTAGTGCAACTGTCCAGGTAAATCAGCAGTTCTGCTCTTTGCTGCCATCTCACACTGCGACGTAGCAAGCTTTGCTGCATGGAGCTAGTCAGTTTTCAAGCACATGGCATATTCAGTGCAGTGAAGGGGAGGCTTTATAGCTGTTTTGACGTTTTAACTGAACCCCAAAGTTACTCTAACAACAAATTTTCTCCCCACTCCAAAAGCCTTCTTGCTTAACTGGCCACACATTCGTTACTCACGCAAATATTAAAAGTGCTTAAGAACTGGGTGAGCATCCCAAACGTTTTCCACTCTGGTTCATGAAACAATACACATCTAAACAACTTAGCTTGCTGTCCAACCCAGAATTTTTGGAACAAATTAAAGAAAAGTGACCTGAAAATCAATATTTCAGGCTGCTGTTTTTCCCCCCCACATACTGAATCATTTGCCAAAGAAAGTCTTATTTCTTTGCCAAAGAAAGCCTACTGTGGAATTGATGGTCAAAACTGTTGGCTCTGAATTTTCAGAAATGAAGAGGGAAAGTTATCTTCCACTGGGGTGTCTTTTCTCACTTCAGTGGCTGTGAATCACCTGTTTAAGAAAACAGAACAAAACAAAAGGAGCTGCTGAAAAGCTAAAGAGCAGAAGGGATCCCCTGTTCAAGGCATCAGGCAACCCCCGGCATGCAGAGCTGAGCAGATTCCCCCCTCGCTCCCTCTGCGGGGCGGCTGCGCCAGGGCTGAAAGCCTCATCGGAAGACTGCCCTTGTGACGGAAGGAAGAAACTGCTCTTTAAAAGGCAGTCATGTAGCTTTCGGTAGAAATTAACTCACAAAACAGGTAACAAAGGAGATTACTAGATTGCCTAGAGCACTTACTATGATTCTGTCTGCAAACCTCCATAATTAAAGAGCTCACGTCATTCCTGCACTGCTAATACTCTCCCACTGCTGCATATACTTTAAGACACGTTTCTACATTTGATAAGCATACATCAGAAATCAGATTTAACTTTAATTCTTAAGGCAAATAGCTGCTCTACATTTTGCCAATAAGGATGTATAAATATTAAACATATATATTAAACTATATAATGTACATGCCCATACACTTTTGTATAACTGTTTTCAGTTTTCTAAAAATCTCTATACAAGTTTCTTTGCCAGTAGAGCACACAGTTCAATGCAATCAATGCAATCTTCTTAATAAAGCGTGCCATTAAACTGCTAACCTTAAAGCTTAAAAAAACCCCTACCATTTCTACAACAAACTTAAGAAACGTAACAGATTTTATTCTTGTGTAATGAATTCTGGGTAATCACTTCGTATGCTCAAGTAAGCACATTCACCTCTGTGAGAAGTATTTAGCTGAATTTCAACTAGGACTATGTTTCAGTCTGTTCCTAAAAATGAGATTATTTCATGCCATTCCATTGCATGGGCAAGCTTTTACTTTCTGACTTGTTACCCATCCGTTTTTGTGATCATCTGCACTGTGTGCTCAATAACCTAACTACGTTATTTCCCTGATAACATGTGAAGTTGGGAGAGAAAGCGCGTGTGAGCTGTGTGCAAGGAGCTCATCGCACCTCCGCACCCGCAGGACCCCCTTACAGGGGCAGCAGGCCCTAAGCCAGGCCTGGCAGAGCACCCAGTGTTCAACACAACGCCCCGAAAACGAGACGGCCTCTGCTGCCCTAAAGGTACCTCAGCACTGCTTGATGTCCTCCCAGGGGGCTGCGAAAGGTCCAACCCCTGTGCTGGGACACTGTGGAGCAGGGAGCACGTACGGTTTCCACGTGAGAATGTACCGCTGGAGGCCCACCAATTCCCCAGTCACACCACTCCTGCAGACATTCCCTGCCTTCTTACGTCCACTGGGAGTTTCCACAGTGGTTAAGTACAATTCCGCTCCTGGATTTTCCAAGCTAGCAGTGCACTTGCTGTAGAAGCAGCATGCTGTGATTAAACAGCATTAAATTACCAGGATGGTCAACAGCTACTTCATGAGGAAATAAAAGACACCATTCATATTCTGTTTTAAAAAATTCTGAATGCTGTTTTGAAGTAGCATACCGATGGAACAGGCTGAAACATGGTATGTTGTAATCCACATGAACTACAGGAGATGAGGGAGTAAATCACCACTTTTCCAACTGCTCTACACTCTACACTGCCACTCCCCAGCTCTGGTAATAACTAACCAGGATAGAACTACCTCCCTGCAAACATTCAGAAACATTCCATCTTCTGCCTACTGCTAGGTGCTTTGCAATGTCTATATTCATTTTCCATTTTTTCTAAATATCCTTTGACTCGTAAAACAGGTTTTTAAATTCTTAACAGATTGCCAGACATCTCTTTTCCAAAATTTAGGTATTTACAGAGAAGTGTAAATAAAGGGCTCCAGTAATTTCATCCATGTGCCAGTAGCAGGAAAGAACTACCACAGAGGAAGTGTTGTACACGTTGCAATTTAGAGGCTCTTTGTGCTACTGGCACTGCTTTAATTATGAAAACTAACCTCTTGCCAATTTGGGGGTTGTTCTGAACTCATTACCTTAATCTGCTCAGTCGAGTATCTCTACTTTCAGGCACTGAAGTTTAATATAATGTAAGCTGGTGGGATTTGTATGAATAGCAGAAGTAGAAGTTGTATTTGCAAATTTACTGTTTACATTCCCAAAATTCCATGAAGTCAAAGCAATCACAGATTTGAAAGCAAGCTATCCAAAAGCCAGCCACACAGGATGATAACCAGGGAGATTTTGGTGTGTACAGCGGTCAAATCTAGTCATCCCTAGCTTGGGGCTTTTCAGTCTGAAGTGTTTAAACACACTATGTCTTTTACAGAAGTATGTAGAAAATATTTGAAGTACAGAGTGTGCTGAAGAATGATTGTGCTGCATTGTCACTTAAAAGCTTTTTAAAGGTTTTTTTTGTAAGCTACAAATAGTTCCTTCAATCTACTAAATAAAGCTTTTCACAGAGCAGATCTGTTAATATTCAGCAAAAGTATTCACACAATGTAAAAGGCTAAGATGGTGCCTAAAAAAAAAGTTTTCTTTCTTACTATAAACTTTAAATTCTTTTAAAGAGTCAGTGATACTAAGTTCATATTTGCACTTTTATCAGTTTGGAGGTCAGGGACAGTTTAGTTGCATTCACACTAACTCTCCTAGCACGCATAACCTGAGGCTTAGCAGCTATTGTTATACAAAAAGTATTGAAGAAACAATTTTTTAAAAATTTAGGTTAATTACAGGTTAATTTTCCCAGTCTGTGCAAGGCAAACTCTCCTCTTCATCCTCTGATTCCGGTGACGCTTCCTTAATCCGCCGCAATGCTTCATGGATGCTCCTTGTCAGAGGGTCAGTATCAGGCAGAATTGTAAAAGATTCTCTCAGAACATCTTTCTGCACCTTCTTCAGTTTCACGCCTTTCCTGATCTGGGCCAAGATGTTATTGCTATCGTCTTCATCAGGAAAAGGAGGGAGACTTCTCTGCTCGACTTTTCTCAAGTGAAAGCTACCACGCTTCAAGGAAGCCAATACTTCATCCATTGGAGAACTCACTGCAGTAAATCAAAAAGACTTTCAGTATTATTTTTACTAGATTTATTCAGTCACGGTCTTCATTTATATTCCCTATTGAAGAAAAAGCAGCTACATGCAATTATTTGAATAATTCTGTAAGTATAAAGACGACCAGGATTTTCAATTTCATCGTTCTGTAGCTGCATTTTGGTTTTAGCCTCCACAATGATCTTCCTCATTACCAGGTCAAAAGTGGATTATAAAAACATATCCCTCATAATAACTGAAAGCAGAAAAGTAACAGTTATTATTTTATCATTAGTCCTTCCTTTATCACCAGCACAAAACTAGCCTTCTGCAGAAATAAAACCAGGGTTTGGCTCTTTGAAGAGCTGGAAGCAGACAAGACATCCATATCAAAGAATGTGGCATAATACTCATGGTACAACACCGCACACCATGTAGCACAGGGCAGCATACACCTGGAAGACTTGAAATTGAAGGGAGGGGGAATAAAGAATTGTATGTTTGAAGGGGAAAAGAAATACTTTAGAAAATTCATTTGTCAAAAAAGAGAGATTTCTAAAGAGGTTTGGAACATTATTCTAAAACTTACGGAAAAAGAGAGCAACAGGTAGAGTTCAGGTGCAGGTACTGACAATCCTATCAAGAGGGAGGATATAATTTGATTTCATATTTGCTGTATTTGCACTACGCATTTTATATATGTGCTAAAGGATAAACAGACGGATAAAAATAGTTAATATAGAATAATATAATGAATTGATAGTCAGTCTCCCAATCCAGCCTTGTGCTGGATCCACTCACCTCGGCTTGGCAGTAAGTTTTTGATCATCCAACTCTACCTTGCTTTTTTGCATGACCACTCAGAGCGTACACTGTTCTAGGCAGCAATTCAAAAGAGGCATCGGAGCATTAGAGCTAAACACACTACTAGAAAGGCGCCTTACCTCTCCTCCTCTGCAAGCCCTCCAGATCCCCCGTCTTCTTCAGCTTCTTCTTGGCACTGACCAGCTGGCTGCTGTCAAGCAGGTGGGCGGCCGGGCCACCGGGAGAGTGCTGCACACCCTTCTCCTCACTCTGCCGCTTCACAAGGCTCTCCGTTTTCTCCGGGGATTTGCTGCCTTCTTCCTTGGAAGGCAGTGGCGGGGGTGGCGGTGGAGGCGGCGGAGGCAGAGGAGGAGGAAGGGGTACTACAGTCACAGTCTCTGCTTGAAGCTCGCTGCCGGCGCACGGAGAAGTCCCAGCGCGGGGCAGTTCCGAGGTAACGCCATTGGGAGGTAACAAAACGTCTGGAAGTTGTTCTAGGCTTCGGGGCTCCTGCGCTTGCAAAGGCTGGACTGGGCTTTCCAATTCCACCTCCTCGCTCTGCTCTTGGGTTTGGATGGCTGCTGGCAAAGACTGAGGCTGGTCTACAGGGGGGATGGAGCTGCCTGCGCATTTTCTTCTTGCGTGAGCCAGGCGTAGTCTGGTCGATTTAAGTATGACTTGCCCAGGGTACCGCTAAAGTGAGGCAGATTTCCACAATTAGATAAGTACATGCAACACACTATTTGTGAGCTTAAACAGCGGTCATTAGGCTTAGCCTTTCTGATGAGCAAAACTCTTAAATATTTTCATTCATTTTGATCTAGAGGTGAAAAAGCAAGAATATCCTTGCTTTATGTAAAAATGAGTCATTTCCTTATTTTTTTTTTTTACTCTTGGTTAAGCCACAACAGAGATCTGGCTGGTCTTTAATATGAATCTTGCTACTTAATAAGGTATCTCTTGAAAATATCGAACATTTTGAGAATTTCCAAATTTAATTTAGTTCCTAAATTTGCAGACTGTATTTTCAAATTACAGTTTCAGCCATAGCCATTTTTATGCAAAAGTAAAAACTGTTTCTCAAAGTTAAAGTCTTAAGACATCTTAAACACTGTGGCACACCCAAAGCAATATAATTCATATGAATATAAATATATTCATATATATTCGTTATATGAAGTTATAATGTTCATTAACAGTGCTGGCTGTAATACATAACCTTGCTTTAATTTACAGAGGCTATGCAATTTGAGTCTTACAAAGAATAAGAATTTAAATGGTGTTTGCTGAGCAGTGCAACCTTCCAGTAACAGAACCTCATATTAGTACTTCTCGCATATGCAACACAGAAACAATATTAAATGAAGGCATTTTTTGATTAATTTTTGCACTTTCATCCCTCTCCTCATCGCCTCTCCTTCTCTCTATGTACTGTTTCTGGTATGAAGTGTCATATTCTTTGGGAAATTTTCTACAGAACAATTAATTCAACTATTTTGTATGCTCCTGGAATGCAGCGAAAATCTCCTCTTCAAAAGAGAGCGGAAGAAAGAAGAATGTCTCTTCTTCCTTTACCTGTTTAAATGTGCGAAGTCTGTCCAGTGTTTTCTGTCGCTCCTGACTAACCCAGGAACTCTTTCTTTCCTCTTCATCTTGCAGCTGATCTCTCTTCTGAAAAAAATATATGGAAAACATGTAAAAAATATGGAAAACAAACTCTACTTCCAGTGCTATGTTTAAAATGAAAAAAATAAAATAACTCTTCTAATAACTACTCTAATTGTTAGGAACTACCTAACAATCTCTTCTCAAATAAAAGTATTTCTGAACTTCAAAGCTTTGGCCTTCTTAAGACAGCTATAATGCATTACATATTTTTATACGTGAAAGAAACATGAAATTCATTTAAAAAAATACTGAAGAGTACTGGAACCTTTTACCTTAAGAGATGATAAACTACAGACATGGTAGAATATTATTCTGAAAAGCAGTATAAACTAAAATGCAATAAATTAGCCAGAAAACAAACTAGAGCTCATTTTCTTTCATGCCAGGAACAAAAGAATAATAATCATAAGACTGCCCATTAAAAATATTCGTATTTTTGTAGTGCAAGAAGCCAGAGAACAAAGCATCACAAAACCTTGAAGCTAATATTTTGCAAATTCTTTGAAGAAAATTATTACAGTTATGTTATAATAGTAAAATGAAGTTTTGTATTTAATGAACAAGTCATTATTTAATCCAGTCTGATTTTCTGTAATCTTGTCTGAATAGAGGTTTGAAGCTCTTCCTCCCAGCCAAACCAGTTGCAGGGGTTCCTTATTTGGAGACCTTCACTTCCATGAAAACACTCACTTGGATCCACCTCTTAACTAGTCATCCATTTTCACCGAACGTAAGCCAAGTTACCTCGTCGCTGAGAGGAAACATTGCTCTTCAGTCAGATTTATTGCAAGTGGACACAAGTTACCAAAAGGGAAAACCTGCTGGATTTGTGAGTTCTGAAGTTATCTGCTAGGGAAGTACCAAAATGGGAAAATGGGCATCTTCACAGGTAAAAAAAACTTTCTAAGCAGAAGGAGCAGCATCAATTCTTAAAAACCCAATGGCATTAAGTGTTATTATTGAAGGCTGATCGTGACCACTGACAGCTCAGCTCACCTCAGAGCACATTCATTCTCACCTGGCCAACATACGAGCAGGGTCTGCCTACCAGGTTCATAAGCCACTGACTTGCCTGCTATCCTTA